>CP139501.1:21300105-21470179 GCA_021014915.2 Artemisia tridentata subsp. tridentata | reverse complement strand
AACTCCACACTCGTATTAAACGGAAGAACCATGAGTTTTGTATCATTGCTCACAAAAGTATTGTTAGGAGGAGTTCCTGTATAGTTAAACCAATGCAATGGGTTGATTGGGAAATAAGGACTATAAACACCCTTTGATTGATCAAAATAGTGGGACTGGAGAAGGGCAACACTTGGTTGTACGAATGAGACATTGTTGATAGAAGCAGCAAATCTAGTTCCATTCGGTCCTTGGCAAGTTTGGTTCTTTTCACAAGGGCTCGTACCAAGTCCAACGGTGAAAAATAAATGTCTGTCAATCTTTTGTGGTACATTAGCTGGAAACTGGGCACTTGCCAAACTACGAAGTCTATTTGAGAATTTTGTCACAAATGAAGTGTCATTTAAAGATGGTAATGTTGGTTTAAAGAGTGGAAGATTTTTCATGTGAACTGACGATTCATATTCAAGAATACCAGCAACTGTGGAATTGTCAAAAGTTCCTTGGCCCGTTACATATGGTCTAGCTAACATGAGAAAGTTGGCACTAGGAAACTTTGATTTTGTCTTAAGGAGAACGTTGGTGGTTTGACCAGGAGCTAGTATAAGAGTTTCAGTGTCGAAAGGTTTTACGTAAATGGCATCAGCTTCAACAACTTTGAGAGTGTGGTTTGCTATGCTGAAAAAGAGTTCATCATTAAGTGCTGCATTGATTAGTCGAAGGAGGTATGTCTTCCCGGGCTTAACCTTCCGCTTGAATGTATCTGCTAATTAATATCATCAGTCATTTCAGACATATGGATAACTGGAATACATAGTACGTACTCCTTTTCATTTCCTAGATAACAATTTGTGAAATACCTTTAGCAGAACAGTTATACAATGGACCAGGAAGCCCGTTGAAGGTATAGGCATCAGAAACATTTGGACCTCCACCAGTTTGTGTTGCTTGAGCTATTATGGCTTCCGGGTCAGTATTAAACCACTCTCCTGTAGGCATAAATCAGCGTGTTAATTTTATTGCATGCCAAAAAGCTAATAAAATAAAAAAAATAGCAAAATGTAGAAAGAAACTATTAAGTTTGTTCGACTTTGTAGAAACTCTTACCAAAGATGATGGGAACTTCTTTGTAGGGTTTGGTAAATGGGTAAGGGACATGAAGCTTTGGAAGAATGATAAGAGGTCCATAAACACTCGCTCGGAGCCATGATATATGTGCATGCCAAAACAAGGTTCCTCTTTGTCCAACAACGGTATAGTTGTACACATAGCTTTGTCCAGTTTGTATGGGGCATTGTGTTATGTAAGCCGGCCCATCTGCCCATCCACTTCGAATCTGTCTAATACCATGCCTGTTTACCATCACAAACATACAATAATATGAACAATGACAGATAAAAACATTTACAATATCGTCGAATAAACAGAAATTGTGGAGGTACCAATGGATCGTAATATTGTTGGAAACATGGTTGGTGACTTTGATAAGCAAACGGTCACCCTCCCTGGCGACTATACGTGGACCTGGAAATTTCCCATTCACCGTAACCATACTCTTCGTGTGGCATAGTCGTGTAACATTTTGCAGTTGGATCTGCATTGAGCAATTTTCTATTAACATCTTAAACTAGATCATATAACTACAGCAAAGAACGATATTGCATTAAATGATACGCACGTTAAACTCATAATTCCTGGTAGTGCTAGCAACGCCATACACCGAAAGAATTAAAGTTATTGCAACTATAGGAAACATTATTCTCACAAAACCATCCATCTTTCTTGGTTAGTAATCTGAGAGGCTCTTGCTACTGCTATGAAACAAGCAATGAAAGCTGAATATTTATAGGTTCGATCAGGCTAATGATGATTGATTTGGAAGATTTAAGAATGTCATATTCTATTGTTGGAATGCAACTTTTGAGTGCTAAAAAAGTGATAATTTCCATCTGTTTATTCAATACCTTCCCTTTGTCGTAAGGACTTTGTTCCAGTCTCTAGACACATATTAAAACAAGATTGTGAATGCACTTATATATATTTCGGTTTAGATATTTGAATTGTTAAAATCTTGTTGTACCAACTATGCTTCTTGTAAAGTCTTCTTAACTGGCCTAGGTCTTCTCTTTTAAAGTATTTAAATCATACTAAAAACATATTTTGGAAAAAGGCTTCTCAACCACAAAATATAACATATGTTTCCCAAGTCATATCATTCTACACTTTTTCCTGTGATTATTTAATTTATATCCGAACTTTTTATTAGTTACTTTTTTAGAACACTTTTCTCTAACCAAAATGTTGAATACTTCAAAGGTACATTTGAGTTACGATTTTATTTTAGTCATAAAGTAACAGTGTAAAACCCTATCGTTTTGTTACAGGTTTTGTAATATTCCACAAGAAGGTGTGAATTGGCGGAACACCCTGACTCTGGGTGCATTTTGATACTAGTCATTTTTCACCCCACAAGGAATAGCTCCGGCAACTCTCCTGAACAGTAGGGCACCAACTAGAGTGAGCAAGATTCTTAGTTTTCCAATCATATATCAAATATAATTCGTGAACATCAAAATCATAAGTCGTAAGGTTCTAGTTAAGAATCCATCAATTGCAAGGACTAATGGATGTAAGAATGAGCGTATCAAGGGTGGGCGCTAGAAATAAATAGTGCAAAGTAAGAAGAGAAAGAAGGGTTGTAGTATTTGTGTGGAGAGAATGATCATAACTTTTGCGTTGTAGCTCGGTTTCTTAAGTTTGACCTATCCTCGCGAAGGTATTTAAGTATACTCTAGGCTTTGCAAGGTCTCAGCTAGTCTAATCGTCATTTAACCTCAGTTTTTCACCTCTCAAAAATCTGGACAGAATGTATTTTTCAGGTTTTTCAGAAAATGATTGTTTTCGTCGTTTAATTTGAAAATAGCGTATCTTTTTCGTTATAAACCCGTTTTAACTCATTCAAGCGGCTATATTTTTGTTTTTAAGTCTATTTTCTATATTTTTAGCCAAAGATTACTTACAACCTACTGATTATTCTAGTTTTTACAAAACAGGACAGCAGCTTATTTAAATGTTTCAAGAGAGTGTTTTCTAGTTTCTATCCCCTTCCAAACCACTTCAAATCTTGTTCTAGTTCACCCATGATCTCCTTAACACAATAATAGTGATCTAAACATAAGCTTGACAATGTTCAAAGTCCATGTGAATGATCATCAAAATATTTATCTTTACAAATTTACTAACATATATGTATATATAGGGTTTATTTGTAGTAAGAACTTGTTTAAAACTTAAACTTTGTTAAAGGATCATTATTAATGTAAATTTTATCAACATGTACCAAGTGATAATGAGTATAGATACTTGACAAGCATATAAAATATGAAAATCATGAAGTGTTATTAAGATCACTTACAAGAGTGATTAGTGAGATGGAAGTTGTAAAACAATTGTTTAACCACAAGACTTATGCTCCAAACTCTTGTTAATGTATCCTAATGATTCTTGAACTAGCCAAATCAAGATTTCTTCTTTCCTTGCTCCTATGGTTGTGTCGAATTGTAAGAGTATGTGAGTGGTGATGTTTGTTTTTCTTAACTTAGCTATTAGGAATAAAATGGAAGTTAACTTGGCCTATATATACTTGGAAAGGTTCAAAGATTGAATAGTATGGTCAAGAGTTTTAATCATGGCTAGGAGGGGGAGGGTGGCCGAATGGGGGCTAAGGGGGGGGGGGGCAAGGAGACATGTTTTGGTGGCTTAGCCACAAAGTAGAAAAGTAAAACATGCTTTGTTGGATAATTAGAAAGGAAAGGTAATTTTGTCTAATAATTATGGGACCAGAGGGGGAAAATAGAGCGGCAAGGGTAGGATTATTTGGATTAGATGAGTAGTTTTAATACAAAAGTGTATACATCGTAGGTATTGGGTGTTAAAAATATGTATTGGTTGTTGTTTCGGTGATTAACGAAAATTATACGTAATTAAACGTACGTTATAAAGAAATTACTTTAGGCGTCAGGAAATATTTTTGGAATTTTTGTAAAAATTTTGGAAGTATAAAAATATGTTAGAAATAATCGTTGAAAGAATCGGGTATGTCGGGTGTTAAATATTGAATAACAATAACGTTTGTTGAATTCCAAAACCATAAGTAGTTAAAGAATAGAAATTTGTTTTATAGTTTGAAATTGTGAAATGGAGCATGAGCAAGATATTGGAATGTTTTGGACTAAATATAGTCTAAATTCATAGCGTTCAAGAGGGTTGTTCCTAGTTTTATGTTTATTTAACCAAATAGTTATTCATAAAAAGTGTTTTTGCAAGAATTTCAAAGTGGTAAATTGGAGTTTAAAAATAAATGTTGACGTGGAAAATTACGGTTTGCTACAGAAATGACCAAATTACCCTTTTCTTTTTCTGAAGAAGACAAAGGGTATTTTAGTCATTTAACTTTATCCAATGACAAAAAATGCAATTCAAACTTCAAAATGAGGACTATCGCTGCACATTCAAAGTTTTGAGGACCAAATCTGCAATTTGGCCAAACCACAGAAACCAAAAATGCAATTAACTCATTGGGCACGTGCTAAAGTACATATGAAAAGAAGGTTCAAGTTGATTAAGTCATAAAATATATATAACAAAGCTATTTTTTAGCTATAATTAATGTTTATTAAATGTATTTTTTGATATAAAAGGAAAACATGTGTTCATTTAGGATCAGGATTCTCTCATTTTCAATTGAACATGAGTTTTGTGAATAGTGCCTATTGAACATGAGAGATCATGTTAGCTTTGTTGTGAGAGGAAAATTTATTTTTAATATAATTGAGGTACAATGACTCATTTTTTCTTTGACTCCAAATAGGTGAACATTACCTCTCTATGTTCAAATTGAACATTAGAGTATCTTCATATGTTCATTTAATAGACCTTAACATGTGCCTAGTTAGCACATGTTAGCAAACTCTATTTAAAAAAACCTCTTACAATATAAACAATGCTTTATGCTATCGTTTATTTTTTCTCTGTCGCCTTCTTTCAAACTGATTAAGGTGGAGCAAAGGTCCAAAACTGAACGGACCCGACAAAAACCGAACCGACCCGACAAAAACCGAACCGACCCAAGAACCAATTTCGTGAAAAACATGAACCGAAACCGAACCGAATATGGTCGGTTCGATTTTGTGTCGGTTCGGTTTAGGTGTGTTTTTGTCGGTTTTGGGTTGAACCGAACTGAACTGAAATCGAAAATAGGAAAAACATGAAACCGATACCGAACCGAAAGGCTGTCGGGTCGGTTCGGATTTTGTCGGTTCGATCGGTTTTGTCGGTCCGGTTCGGTTTTGGGTCGTCCATGCTTAGCCCTAAACTGATATAATGTGGGTAGAGCGGCGGAGCTTGACAAACTCTTGTGGAAAGTCAATAAAGTCATTCTTCTAATATAGGAGGGTCAAACACAAGTACTTTTTTATTTACACATGAAAATGAAAAATTATGCTTCGTGACAAAAGCTTAATGTGGGCTACCACCCTCCCTTGAGGCTAACGCTCGTCCTCAAAAAGCTATGCCATGCGCCGGTACACTATCACATCATTTGAAAGTGAAACTCACTACATGTGTAGGTAGATGTACTTTTCAAACTGAACTGAATTTTAACGAGTGCACACTCGCACACTAAAGCCTCACGACGACTAACTGAACCACAAGGACTTCTACGTTCACGAGGAGGTAACTGATCAACCATTCGCAAGAGATGCTTTGAACGAAACAATGCCTAATTGATATGATTGAATGACTCTTCTCACAATTTTTGTGATGTTAAAAATTTGATAGCATCTTCTTTTTTAGAAGAGCAAGAATAAAGATCTTCGCAACGTTCTAAAATTTTGATTTTTGTGATGTTAAAATTTTCCTATTTGGAAGTAGGCTTGTGAGATAAAATCTCACCGCATAAGTTTTGTCTATATTTGCATAGTTATATATGGGTATCACTATGACGATATCGTGTTTAGACGTTAGTTCATATATACAACCTGGTACCGAAAAAGAAGAAAAATTTTATTCAATAATATTTCGTCAGATACAATTCAACAACTAAAACTTTGGATGTAAAAAATGAAAAGCCTTTGATCTCAGCTCTTTGCTAGTAAACTAGCGCTAGGCTACAAACATACGCTTTATGCTCATACAGAAAAAAAAAAAAAAAAAAAAAAAAATTGAATTGAAGGATCCAAAAGAAAACTCTAGCACTTTGGAAGATCAGCTGGTGGCGGTAAAAGCTTTTGGTTTGGATTTTTTCCGTCCAACACGAGCCAAGCCATCTTCAAACCCCAACCTGTGTGAACTTCCAAATGGCAATGCATGAACCATACCCCTGCTCAATGTGTATAAAGAAACATACATATCAACAAATTAAGTTATAATAAGCATTTTTTGTATCATATGAAAAAGCGGTGTACGTGTTAAGCATAGAAACATACCTGGGTTATCAGCGAGAAATCGTATAGCAACCCACCCGCCAGAAGGGACACCAATCGTGTTTCTTTCAATAGGGTCTATGAGATTAAAGTTCTTTGGGTCCTTGTTAGGATTGTAGTTTCCAAACCCTTGACCAACAACAAAGAAGTTGAAACCATGGAGATGAATTGGGTGGCTTTCAACACCAAGAATGCTCGTATCTTGCATAACCAACTCCACACTCGTATTAAACGGAAGAACCATGAGTTTTGTATCATTGCTCACAAAAGTATTGTTAGGAGGAGTTCCTGTATAGTTAAACCAATGCAATGGGTTGATTGGGAAATAAGGACTATAAACACCCTTTGATTGATCAAAATAGTGGGACTGGAGAAGGGCAACACTTGGTTGTACGAATGAGACATTGTTGATAGAAGCAGCAAATCTAGTTCCATTCGGTCCTTGGCAAGTTTGGTTCTTTTCACAAGGGCTCGTACCAAGTCCAACGGTGAAAAATAAATGTCTGTCAATCTTTTGTGGTACATTAGCTGGAAACTGGGCACTTGCCAAACTACGAAGTCTATTTGAGAATTTTGTCACAAATGAAGTGTCATTTAAAGATGGTAATGTTGGTTTAAAGAGTGGAAGATTTTTCATGTGAACTGACGATTCATATTCAAGAATACCAGCAACTGTGGAATTGTCAAAAGTTCCTTGGCCCGTTACATATGGTCTAGCTAACATGAGAAAGTTGGCACTAGGAAACTTTGATTTTGTCTTAAGGAGAACGTTGGTGGTTTGACCAGGAGCTAGTATAAGAGTTTCAGTGTCGAAAGGTTTTACGTAAATGGCATCAGCTTCAACAACTTTGAGAGTGTGGTTTGCTATGCTGAAAAAGAGTTCATCATTAAGTGCTGCATTGATTAGTCGAAGGAGGTATGTCTTCCCGGGCTTAACCTTCAGCTTGAATGTATCTGCTAATTCATATCATCAGTCATTTCAGACATATGGATAACTGGAATACATAGTACGTACTCCTTTTCATTTCCTAGATAACAATTTGTGAAATACCTTTAGCAGAACAGTTATACAATGGACCAGGAAGCCCGTTGAAGGTATAGGCATCAGAAACATTTGGACCTCCACCAGTTTGTGTTGCTTGAGCTATTATGGCTTCCGGGTCAGTATTAAACCACTCTCCTGTAGGCATAAATCAGCGTGTTAATTTTATTGCATGCCAAAAAGCTAATAAAATAAAAAAATAACAAAATGTAGAAAGAAACTATTAAGTTTGTTCGACTTTGTAGAAACTCTTACCAAAGATGATGGGAACTTCTTTGTAGGGTTTGGTAAATGGGTAAGGGACATGAAGCTTTGGAAGAATGATAAGAGGTCCATAAACACTCGCTCGGAGCCATGATATATGTGCATGCCAAAACAAGGTTCCTCTTTGTCCAACAACGGTATAGTTGTACACATAGCTTTGTCCAGTTTGTATGGGGCATTGTGTTATGTAAGCCGGCCCATCTGCCCATCCACTTCGAATCTGTCTAATACCATGCCTGTTTACCATCACAAACATACAATCATATGAACAATGACAGATAAAAACATTTACAATATCGTCGAAGAAATAGAAATTGTGGAGGTACCAATGGATCGTAATATTGTTGGAAACATGGTTGGTGACTTTGATAAGCAAACGGTCACCCTCCCTGGCGACTATACGTGGACCTGGAAATTTCCCATTCACCGTAACCATACTCTTCGTGTGGCATAGTCGTGTAACATTTTGCAGTTGGATCTGCATAGAGCAATTTTCTATTAACATCTTAAACTAGATCATATAACTACAGCAAAGAACGATATTGCATTAAATGATACGCACGTTAAACTCATAATTCCTGGTAGTGCTAGCAACGCCATACACCGAAAGAATTAAAGTTATTGCAACTATAGGAAACATTATTCTCACAAAACTATCCATCTTTCTTAGTTAGTAATCTGAGAGGCGTTTGCTACTGCTATGAAACAAGCAATGAAAGCTGAATATTTATAGGCTAATGATTTAAGAATGTCATATTCTATTGTTGGAATGCAACTTTAGAGTGCTACAAAAGTGATAATTTCCATCTGTTTATACCTTCCCTTTGTCGTAAAGGACTTTGTATATACTAGATTGTGAATGCAGTTATATACTCCGTATATTTCGGTTTAGATATTTGAATTGTTAAACTCTTGTTGTACCAACTTTGCTTCTTGTAAAGTCTTTTTCTTACCAGGATCTTCTCTTTTAAAGTATTTAAATCATGCTAAAAACATATTTTGGAAAAAGGCTACTCAACCACAAAATATAACATACGTGTATCTAAGAAATTGTTTCCCAAATCATATTGTCATTGTCAATTGTAAGTGAGTTTTCCTTCTACTATACACTTTTTCCTGTGATTTAATTTATATCCGAACTTTTTATTAGTTACTTTTGTAGAACACTTTTCTCTGACCAAAATCTTTAATACTTCAAATGTACATTTGAGTTACCATTTTATTTTTAGTCATATAGTAACAGTTAGTTTTTGTTACAGGTTTTGTAATATTCGTCATTATTTTGTATCGAATTTTATATTGATTAGCATTAGCCCGTGAATGAAAAAGTTGGTGTGTTAACATTAATACAACCAAAACAAGATAAACGAGTGAACCAGGTTTACTTCGTCAGTTTCTGCTTAGTTGTGGTAGAATTGACACTGGAGTTCGTTAACCGTTGGATTTCTACAAAACTCGAGTCATAGGTTGAAGACCCATAGATATAGAATCTCACCGAAGGGATCTTGCATCAGAGGTTCCAAGAACGAGATATCTTCTGTCGAAGTTATTGATTTGGTTGGTGTCTTGTTTGTCGTTTTCGATTTTTGTTTGGCTATCGTTGTGCAAATTACAAGGTTCAAGGTTTTTAGGTTTACAAGTTAAGATTACTTGGGAAACAAGTTCTTGAAGCTGTCTTGCAAGGAGGTGGATCGATTCTCCTAGGGTTATAGGAAATCGTTTCTTTTGTCATGAGGTTCTTGGAGTTTCGGTTTTAAGCTTCAAAGGTGACAAGGTTTTGCAAGAGTTTGGACTTCAAGTTTTCGGTTTAAAGAATGTTACTTGGTGATGAAGTTTGATCGATTTTATCAAGGGTATCATCACCAAGTAACCTTCTTTAAACCGAAACCTTGAAGTCGAAAATCTTGCAAAACCTTGTCACCTTTGAAGCTTAAAACCGAAACTCCAAGAACATTGTGACAAAAGAAACGATTTCCTATAACCCTAAGAGAATCGATCCACCTCCTTGAAAGATAACCTCAAGAACCTTGTTGCCCGAGTAATCTTGACTCGTAAACCTAGAAACCTTGAACCCTGTAATCTACACAACGATAGCCAAACAAAAACCGAACACGACAAACAAGACACCAACCAGATCAGTAAATTCGACAGAAGATATCTCCTTCTTGGAACCTCTGATGAAAGATCCCTCTGGTAAGATTCTATATCTATGGGTCTTCAACCTACGATTCAAATTTCGTAGAAATCCAACGGTTAACAAACCCGCAATGTCCATTTTACCACAACTGCGCAGAAACCGACGAACTAAACCCGGTTCACTCGTTTCTCTTATGTTAGCTCTCTCTATGTTGTATGATCCGTTCTTCTTGGACAAGGCCCTGATACCACTTTGTCGAAAACTTTCTTGAATGCAAGGCTTAGATCTGGGTTACCAAAGGATTGTTGGATGAAGCAAAGGGAAATATACTTGGTATGGAGATCGTTAGGGATAAGCGTGGTAATACTTTGAGGGTGTCGTCCAGGGTTCACAACGAGAAGTTGATACATAATTTGTTGGAGGGACACTCCATACTGTCGTTGAAGGGTACTGAGATGTGGAAAAGAATGATAAGTGGTCATATACGTGTGGGTCTTTTCTTTTCCAATCGAGCATAATGGATTGTGGGTGTTAAGTTCTTATAGCTTTTGATCAAAGTTCCGCATTGTAGCTTCTTCGTTTGTTGGTTGATATCCAACAGCTCCCACTTGCTTTTGTAACGAGAGATTTCTCTCCAGAAACTCAAGCAAATCAAGCGACGAAACTTGTTCTCATTTAGGTGCAAAATAGTAACCTTTAAGGTTGTTCTACAAGGCATGCATGTTTGAAGTTCTAGTTTAGAAGTGCCATGTCTTACGTGAGCTTCATAACTTTAAAACTTCAAGTATGACAACTTGGGCAGCATCCCATGCTACAGCTAGTATAGTGTCTTTATTAACCTTCTTTCTTTGAATCATTTTTTATGATGCGTATAACATACTCTTTAGAGCATAATTCAAGAAGAGTTTGGTAAAGTGACTAGACTCATTATTAATAGAACTATGTTTTATCAAGGTTCCATTTCTCTAACACCGTATGCATTTTATTTTGTGGACACTTATTTTTTAGACATATTAGAATTATATCATTGAAGTGTTGTTTACACATAATCTTCTAAACTAGTGACACCAACAACCATTCGCATATACATAAAATGCCAAACAAAAACAAGTAGAGCCAATAGCTAACTTGGTATCTCAGATTTTTGTTAGTCGACTTCTCGTAAGTTTCCAATCGCACCTCCCTGACTATTGCAACTAAACCATTCTCGACGTGCCACCTTCTACGTGTTAGCTAATAAGACCCACTGGCCCGGCCCGTTGATTTAGGCCCATCTAGTATTTAGGGTTAGGTTTTGTTATTTTCCTATTGAGCAAATTACATAAATTAATGGTCCCTGTGATTTGTCGAAAATTTCACATATCATCCCTCAAACTTAAAAGTTGCATATATTGTCCCTATCGCCTTCAAAGAATAACACTCGTGGTCCTTTTCTTAACGAGTGTCAAGTGCATTCCGTTATAATTTACACGTTAGCCCCTGTTGGTTAACGATGATTGCATTGTTTATCCTTTATAATAACGGCCGTTTATAATTTAAAGTTTTTCGACTTTTGATACGTTTTTATAAGTTTTTATCCATTTTTGTCCATTTTTATACGTTTTCATCCTTTTTTATACGTTTTCTTACGTTTTTATCCGTTATCGTTCGTTTTTATACGTTTTCGTCCGTTTTAATACGTTTTTTTACGTTTTTATCCGTTTTCATCCATTTTTATATGTTTTCTTACATTTTAATCCATTTTCGTCCTTTTTTATATGCTTTGTCTGTTTTTTTTACGTTTTGATATGTTTTTATCCGTTTTCATCCGTTTTAATATATATTTTACGTTTTTATCTGTTTTCATTCTTTTTTTTTACGTTCTTATACGTTTTCGTCCATTTTATATGTTTTTTTAGAGTTTTCATAGGTTTTATCAGTTTTCATATGTTTTCAACCGTTTTTTCATCCGTTTTTATATGTTTTTTTTTACGTTTTTGTCGGTTTTATACGCTTTTTGTCCGTTTTCATACGTTTTTGTCTGTTTTTATACGTTTTCATCCGTTTTTATATGTTTTTTTTTATGTTTTCATGGGTTTTATCTATGTTTATATGCTTTTATGCATTTCATCCATTTCTATACTTATTTATCCGTTTTCATCCATTTTTATACATTTTCCTACGGATAAAAACGTAAGAAAACGTATAAAAATGGATGAAAACTTATAAAAACCTATGAAAACGTTTAAAAAAAAAAGGCGTATAAAAACGGAACAAAATGTATAAAAACAGATAAAAACGTTAAGAAAACGGTCAAAAATGTATAAAAACGGGTGAAACAGATAAAAATGTAAGAAAACAGATGAAAATTGATAAAAACATATGAAAACGGATAAAAACCTATGAAAATGGATAAAAACATATGAAAACGGATAAAACCTATGAAAACTTTAAAAAAACGTATAAAACGGATGAAAATGTATAAAAACCGACAAAAACGTAAGAAAAACGAACAAAAACGTAAGAAAAACGGATGAAAACAGATGAAAACGGATAAAAACGTAAAAAAAATTATATAAAAATGGATAAAAACATATCAAAACGTTAAAAAAAGACAAAACATATAAAAACGGACGAAAATGGATTAAAACGTAAGAAAACATATAAAAATGGATGAAAACAGATAAAAACGTAAGAAAAACGTATAAAACGGACGAAAACGTATAAAAACGGATAAAAACGTAACAAAACGTATAAAAACGGACGAAAACGGATAAAAATGTATCTAAAGTCGAATAACTTTAAATTATAAACGGGCGTTATTATAAAGGATAAACGATGCAACAATCGTTAACCAACAGGGGCTAACGTGTAAATTATAACGGAATGCACTTAACACTCGTTAAAAAAAGGACCACGAGTGTTATTCTTTAGAGGCAATAGGGACGATATATGCAACTTTTAAGTTTAAGGGACGATAGGTGAAATTTTCGACAAACCACAGGGACCATTTATGTAATTTACTATTTTCCTATTTAATGTAATATAGTCTATGTAACCCATTGAATCTGATCGATATATTGTTCATTTTCCCTCTTTGATTTCTACATTGTATCAAGAGCTAGGTTACGAAGGAAAATAAAAAAGAAAATAAAAGAAAAAGTTTTCGTTGGTTCGAACTGGTGCTTATCTTTTCGTGTTTTGAATTTGTGTAAGTTTGGTTTTATTCTTGGTCTTTTCTGTTTGGATCATATCGATTAGCAAAGATTGGTAAGTCTTGATTGGTTAATATATATGTGAAAAGAGGTTTGCATATCGGAATTGCGGCTGACTTTGTGGAGACGTATCATGGCTTTGTTTATTGCGGTACGAGTATCTTTCATTTGTACTCCCTCCATCCCAAAATTATTGTCCCTCGACAAAAAACACACAATTTAAGAAAACATAATCATTACTGCATTATCTCTCTTACTTTTTTGCAAAATGTCATTTTTACCCTTTTGCAATTAATTAAATCTTTGAATGATGTTTGTAATTTTTAGCATCATTAGGTGTAATATAGTAAACTTGTTACATTATTCATAATTATATTTGGAAGGTGACAATAATCTTGGAACAACCCAAAATGGAAAGAGTAACTATAAATTTGGGAGTGAGGGAGTAATTTGCAATTATGGATAATGTTGGAAAATTTAGTGCACTTGAGGGATTAATTCACACCTGGTAATGGGCTTGGAGGTACGGAGTGTACACCCATCAGGTCAATGTTTACCCTGACTCAAATTAAGTGGTTTGTGGTTCTGCTGCTAGTGTAAATGATAATACTGCTGATGCAGATCATTCTGCTGCTAGTGTTATTGATACTGCTGCTAGTACAATAATACTGCTGCTGAGTTGTTAGGCAATAGATTCTGCTGCTAGTACAATTTATTGTGCTGCTAGGTATAAGATTCTACTACTGGTATGTTGGATAGAATTTGTAACTAACTTTGACCTATTTTGGGAAGTTTCAAATTCTTAATTAAGACCATGATTTTCTGGTCTTGTAACCACTATAGCTAGAATTAAGGAAAGTATATGGAGAATATTTGGCCAATATTTTCTCATATTTCCTTTGACTAGGGTTTTGAGTATATCTCTAATATATATAGAGATCAACACATCGGCATGAAAGACACACAGAAAACCTAAACACTTGAAAGCAATTCGTTTCTTGATTTGTGCCTAAAACAAGAACATCACTTGGTCTTATCCCATAGAGATATTCGTGTAACCCAGGCATAGGGTCGAATAGTTTCTATTGGAAATTGATTACACGATTTCAAGTGAATATCCGGTACCTTGATTGATTATCTTTACCCTGTTCTGGGAACACCAAACACAATACAACCAACAATCAATAGAAACTATTTTAGTGATAATCAATGGCGGCTGCTATGAGGCATATGGCTGCTAACTTTTCAAAGCTTGAAAAGTTTGAAGGTGTCGATTTCAGAAGATGGCAAAAGAAGATGCACTTCTTGTTGTCAAGCATGAATGTGGTGTATGTGCTGACCACATCCATTCCTGAAGATCATGGAGATGATGCTACTATGGAACAGATAAGGAACAGGAGCAAATGGGAGAATGATGATTATGTTTGCAGAGGGTTAATCCTCAATGGTATGTCTGATTCTTTGTTTGATCTTTATCAAAATGTTGATTCTTCTCAAGAACTGTGGGATTCCTTGGAAGCCAAATACATGGCTGAGGATGCATCAAGTAAGAAGTTCCTTGTAAGTAATTTTAACAATTACAAAATGGTCGATTCTAGACCTGTCATGGAACAATACAATGAACTTCTTAGTATACTTGGTCGATTCACACAACACAAGATGAACATGGATGAGGCTATTTCAGTCTCTTGTATCATCGATAAATTACCTCCTTCTTGGAAAGATTTCAAGCATATGCTAAAGCATAAGAAGGAGGAATTAACTCTTGTTGAGTTGGGTAGTCATTTGCGCATTGAGGAATCACTCAAAGCACATGAAAGTGACAAGCCAAAGAGCAGCAATGCTGCTGGTCCATCAGTTGTCAATTTGGTGGAGCATAACAACTCCTCCAGGAACAATGACAACAAGGGCAAACGTAAGCATCAGGATAACACCAAAACTGATCCTAACAAGAAGTCAAAAGCTACTTGTTGGAAGTGTGGTAAAACTGGACACTTCAGGAAGGATTGTAAAGGTGTTAAGATTGGCAATAAAGTCAATGGATCAGGCACAAGTGGAGGGAATGGTAATGCCAATTCCCTAAAAGGTCAGAATAT
Organism: Artemisia tridentata subsp. tridentata; assembly: GCA_021014915.2. Lineage (NCBI taxonomy): Eukaryota > Viridiplantae > Streptophyta > Magnoliopsida > Asterales > Asteraceae > Artemisia > Artemisia tridentata. The sequence continues at coordinate 21,454,985 of CP139501.1, read as the reverse complement.
ATTTGATAAGTCTTTTGAGATTTATTATGTTACATATATATCTGATGTGTACTTTGTGCAGGATGATGATGTTGCGTGGTGGGTTGACTCTGGAGCAACAACTCATGTGTGTAAAGATAGAAGATGGTTCAAGACCTACGAGTCAATGAATGATGGTTCTATTCTTCATATGGGAAACGAGTCAACAGCCCTGGTGCATGGAAAAGGATGTGTGGATTTGAAGTTTAGTTCTGGAAAGATTGTTTCTTTGTTTAATGTTTTACATGTTCCTGTTATTAGAAAAAACTTGGTTTCTAGTAGTATTTTGAATAATTGTAGTTATAAACAAGTTATTGAATCTGATAAGTTTGTTTTGTCTAAACATAGTGTATTTATTGGTTTTGGTTATTTATGTAATCATATGTTTAGGCTTAACATTTTTCATGATGTTGTTAATTCTGCTTTTATGTCGACATCTAAATTGAATGATTCAACCCTTTGGCATGCTAGACTTGGCCATGTACACTTTAAAAGAATGCAAGATATGTCTAAGGATGGGTTAATCCCAACATTTTACATGGACACTGAAAGGTGTGAAACTTGTATGATGAACAAGATAACTAAGAAACCATTTCAAACTGTAAAACGTGAAACTAAAGTGTTGGAACTGGTTCATAGTGACTTATGTGATTTACATGCTACTCCCTCTTTGGGGAATAAGAAATACTTTGTGACTTTTATTGATGATGCTTCTAGGTATTGTTATATTTATTTATTGCATACTAAGGATGAAGCATTAGATAAATTTAAAGTATTTAAAACTAAGGTTGAATTGCAACAAGAGTCCCTGATCAAGAGATTAAGGACTGATAGGGGAGGTGAGTACATGGATACTCTGTATTTTCAGTCTGTTGGTATAATCCATGAAACGACTGCTCCCTATACTCTTCAGCAAAATGGTATTTCTGAAAGGAAAAACACGGTGCTGAAGGAGATGGTTAATTCCATGTTGTCCTACTCTGGGCTAAGTCAAGGGTTCTGGGGTGAAGCTATGTTAACAGCTTGCTATTTATTAAATAGGGTTCCCAACAAAAGGAACAAGACAACCCGTTATGAACTCTGGACTAAAAAGAAACCCAACCTGAATTATCTCAGGGTTTGGGGTTGTAGGGCAGTTGTAAGACTCCCTGATCCAAAGCTAAAGACTTTGGGTGAAAGAGGCATTGAATGCATCTTTGTTGGATATTCTGAGCATTCCAAGGGATATAGGTTCTATGTTATTGAACCTAATGAATCTGTTTCAATTAACTCTATAATTGAATCAAGGGATGCCATCTTTGATGAGAATAGATTCTCATCAGTCCCTAGACCAAGTCAGAGGATTCCTAATGGAACTAATGATGTTGGTGTATCTGATATCTCTTATGAGGTCCCTGATGAGGTTGTGGTTCAACAACCTGAACCTGAGCTCAGAAGGAGCAAAAGGGTTAGGACTCCAAAGTCATTTGGACCTGAGTTCCAATTATACTTAATTGAAGGAACAAGGGATGAGGTCTCTGACCAACACTCCTATTGCTTTAATGTTGAGGATGATCCCAAAACATTTGATGAAGCAATGAAGTCCCAGGATGTTGCTTTCTGGAAAGAAGCAATAAATGATGAAATGGATTCCATCATGGGCAACAACACTTGGGTGTTGGCTGATCTACCACCTGGTTGCAAACCTTTGGGTTGCAAATGGATTTTCAAAAGGAAGATGAAGGTAGATGGAACTATTGAAAAGTTTAAGGCTAGACTAGTCATTCAAGGCTTTAAACAAAAGTCAGGGATAGACTATTTTGATACTTATGCCCCTGTAGCTCGTATCAGTACCATAAGATTGTTGTTTGCTTTGGCATCAATTCACAATCTGATTATTCATCAGATGGATGTGAAAACAGCTTTCTTGAATGGTGAATTGGATAAGGATTTTATATGAACCAACCTCAAGGCTTCATCATGCCTGGCAATGAAAACAAGGTGTGTAAACTAATTAAGTCCTTATATGGACTCAAGCAGGCACCTAAGCAATGGCATCAAAAATTTGATGAAGTGGTTTTGTCTAGTGGTTATTCACTTAATCAGTCTGACAAATGTGTATATAGCAAATTTGATAAATCTGGTAAAGGAGTCATCATTTGTCTATATGTTGATGACATGTTGATCTTTGGCACTGACCAAAATCAAGTTGACCTAATGATCCGTATGTAGTATATATATATAAATATAGTATCGTGCACACGTGATACGTGGGAAATGACAAGTCAACCCTTTAGGAAAAGACCAACTTGTAAAATCCGTGAATGTGATGTGTGTGATACCGGGCAAGTGATCACCCGGGTCGTGTCCCAGCGAGGTGTGAATCGAGGATTTTGTTTTTGGTTCGGAATTAAAATGCTTGATGATTTGATTTGGATTTTTTGGTGTTTTAACTTCTAATAAGGATGAGAAAAACAAATTTACAAAGAAAAATTAAGACACAAGCAATTTATACTAAAAACGAGAATCGGGAATTCTAAAAACGTCAAATTAATGAAATATAAACTCTACGGGTGCCAAATTATTTTTCCTACGTACTAAATGACAAAAGAAAATTTTGAAAAAAAGATCTTTATTTTTTGACCTTTTAATTATTTATTACTAATTAAAAACTAATTAAACTAAATTAAATTCGGAAAAAATATCAAATGAAAAGTAAAATTCTAAAAAAATTACCAGGAAATAAATTAAGCTAAATCTAATCTAGGAAAAATATTAGAACCTAAAAAACTACTCAAATAAGCAGTGAATTAAACTAAAAAGCAGTTTAAGCTAAAAGGACTAAGACTACTATAAAAAAAATAAAAAAAAAAAAAAAAAAAAAAAAAAAAAAAAAAAAAGAACTATCTAACCTAAGCAGAACATAGAGCAGATGGTTAAGAGGTGGGTTTGTTTCCTGAGTGACCAGGGTTCGATTCCCACAAACAACCTTTTTTTAGCAAACTATTTTTCTTTTTGGATTTTTCTTTTACAAACTTGTTAAGCTCTAATAATTAACCAACTCTTATAAAAACAAACTTTTTTTTTTTAAAAGCCACAAACAAGCTCAGTGTGAGCTTTTTTTTTTTTTTTTTTTTTTTTTTTTTAAACAGTAAGCTAATAAAAAAAATGGAATCTTAAGTCTAAAAAGCAAACCAAATAAGCTGAAAACTGAGCCTTAAGTGAGAATAAGCTACAAATTAATTAAGCTAACTATGAATAAGCATAAAAGATCAGATAAGCACACTGAGAAGCCAATATAAGCAAAATAAGCAAATCCAAATCCAACAAACCAAACAGGCCAAATGGGCTATTGTAGGCAACTTTTTAGCTTATCAAATAAGCTTGGAAGCCCAAAAGAAGCCTGGAACCAATAAGCTTGTACACTGGACTTCTCAAACAAAACAACAAGCTCAGAGTGGGTCCCACTAATAAGCTCAAAAAGAGCTTATGAACAAGCTCAATACACACTGATTACTCAGTGTGTCTGAGTTATCAGGGCTATTTGAAGGATCAATATAAGCAATCAAATAAGCAGTTTGAGAGAATTAAGCACAAGCACAAAGAGACAGGACTGTGGGCCTTCTGAAAATGCCAAAAGCTTAGGATAAGCTTCAATAATGAAAAAGATGAAGGCTTGTGAAATTGAGCTTATGAGACTAGAAACTGTGGTGCAGGGGAAAACAAGCCTAGGGGCAGACTTTGCAGACCAGATTTGAGCAAGCAGATGATTTTGAAAATGTGAAATTCCTGTTTTAAAATGAAGTTAAGCAACAAATGATTACATAAAAATAGTTTTTAAAAATTTCCAAAAGCTTATGATGACTCAAATTTGATCTGATAAAAGGAGATTTGGGACTGAGGTGGGGGTGTGTCTGCACAAAACCAACTCTGACAAAAATTTATGGAACAAAACCCATCTTCTGGAAATGCATTTTGACCACTTAAAAGCATCTAAAATTACCCAAGGCTTGCACCAAATAAGCTTCAGCTGATGAAGGGCTTATTAGTGCAGTGATGAGCTTAGAATTTTTCCTAAAAGCCAAAAACCTCAAAGGGCATCCAATTCTCTTAAATCATATCAATAACAGCTGAACTAGCCTAAATAAATCTTAATCAAACTTCACAAAATGGCATATGAACAGTATAAGTACATTTGGCCAAAAATAAGCTCAATCCAAAACACTTCTTTAGAAGCTGCTTTTGAATGTGAAAACCAAACAAAACCAGAGGATGCCAGATTCTGAGTCAATGTTACCAAACCAACTACTCTATACCTTAATGAGCCAAATAAGCTCTAGATAAGCTTATAAGCAGTTGAGCTATTTTTTTTTTGGTTTTTCTAATTTTTTCAGAGCAAATCTAAACTAGGATATAGAAATCATCAAAATAACTTCATTTTAATATTAACAAACTCAGTTAAACTCAAAACAAGGAAATAAGCACTTAGAGATACAATAAGCAATGAATAAGCTTTAACAGTTGACTTTCGTTGACCATAAAAATTAAACTTTCATTACTTAAACTGAGAATTACAATATGAAAAAGATAAAGAAAATACAAGTACCTTGGAATTTTTAAGCTAAATAAAACCTAAAAAACAACTAAGAACTTCTAGTTTATTTATACTGAAAAACTAAGCTAAGGGGTCTTCACTGCTTGTGTTTCTTTCGTGAGGTAAAACAGTCCTGGGGACTCACTTGAGCTTCTTTGGAGCATTTCCCAACCCTTGGATTAAAAAGAAGCGATCTTGGCCTTTGATTTCTTTTTTAGCGCTCAAATGGGTGAGGATTGCCAGCGTGGCAGTTGACTTTGGGTGTGGTAGGTTATGGGGAGTGGTGGTAGGAGACAAGTATGTTGGGGAAGGTACGAAAGGTGAGGTGATGGTGTACTGTGTTGGTTAGGCGGGAAGAAGAAGGTGAGTGGGAATGAGGTCAGAGATGATTTTGACCTAATTGTAGTTTTGGTTAAACAAAAATATACGGGTTGGGATTGTTTGGGCTTGGGTTACTTTATGAGATGGGCTGGTGGGTTATTTTATCATTGGGTTGGGATAATGGGTTAAAGGAAAATGGGTTGGGTTAATTATTTAGGATAAGGGTTTGGTTATAGGTTTAGTTTTAGGGATTAATGTTGCCAAGTTTCAAACTTCAGGGACCAATCTTGTCATTTCTGAAAATCCAAGGTCTAGACAGCCACAAAGTAATTTTTATTTTCCAAGGGCCATTTGTGTTGTTTTGGTATTTTCGGGGTTGACTTTGACTTTTGATCAAATACACACTTGTTGTCGAGTCTATCCAAAAATGCCGGTTTTCGCTCCGTTTTCAATCCTTTGGTACCTGAAACACATAAAACACAAAACCAAGGATATCTGCAATGTATTTGGGTGTTTTTGGTCATTTTTGTGTCTTTATCGGGTGTAAAATGATGAGTATTTACACACTCATCAAATCCCCTACACTAAGCTATTGCTAGTCCCTAGCAATCCAATCATATGAAGTAATGAAAGGATCAAAAGAATACCAAGTATACCCCGTTTCGACTTTTTATTTGATGCGAGAAATTTAAACTAGAACATAAATAAACAACATGCTTGATTTTCAAAAATGGTATCATGGAACGGGATTCACACAAAATGGGTGTCTCCAGGGAATTGAAATCGTCATCCTCTTTTTATACTCCCAACTAAGCTTAAACTCAATGTGCAAATGTTTTTGTAAAATGCTAACGCTACTTATACTAATAATCTATGTAAGTCGAGACTTAACTTTTCACTCTCACATTTATTTAAGTTAGGTGAATGTGCTTGATTTTCAAAATTTTGATCACAAAAATCGACGTTTTTATAAAACTTTGACTAATACTAGTTGAAAGCTAGATTTAAAATTCACAACAAGCAAGTTTCAAAATATATTGCATTTTGCAATATCATTCCATTTTATTTCCTTTTTATTTTTTCATAATTTTTCATTTTTCATTTTTTTTTTTTTTTTTTTTTTTTTACTTGTGCAACATAAACTAACGGAGTTTCACGGGATCCAAGACCTTAAACCTTCCTGGAATAAAGGATCCAAGGGCCGTTACAACGGAGAGTTCCAAGACCTTAACGCCTTTCAGAATTAAGGGTCCAAGGGCCGGTGTAAGAGGGTAGCCAAGACCTAAACGCCTTCCGGAAATAAGGATCCAAGGGCCGATCTTGAACCTTAGCTTTTTAGCACATTTATTTATTACTTAACTTTTTGCAACTTTCAAGCAACGTCTCACTTTCATTTTGCATTATTCTGACATATGCTTGTTCCGAAGTTTAAATAAATCTTTGAACTAGTCTTTTTCAAAATCGTATGAAAAAATGATTTTGTGTGTTCAAATGTTTGAAAAATAAGCACTTATTAAGTCAGATTAGGAGCTACTGGGAGGAAAGGCCATAGATTACTTGTATAAGCTCTAAAGAGAACCAACTACTCTACGCTTAGCATTTTCATTTGCACAAATCGTAAAACCTTAGTCTAAACGTTAAGGAAGCAGCTAGATCAATACTCTAGCAGAGTCGGGATTCCCCTTGTTCTAACCTAATCAAGACTAAACACTACTTTTTATTGCAATTTCTTATCTAAAAACGACAAAAATTTTAAAATTTTGGTCAAAAACGGGGGTACTAGGGACTAGAAGGTACAAATGTGACAAAATTCAAGAGAATTCCCCCCCCCCCACACTTAGAATTGAATATTGCCCTCAATATTCAAAGTACCGGTTACTATGCCGACACTTAGAACGTAAAAAAAAAAAGTAATACCACTAGCCAAGTGTGGAACAGAAATCTCCATTTTTCACAAAAAGGTTGAAAAGATATCCCTAGATAATCGTTAGCAAAAGGATAGGATATTGGGCAGCTGGATTGAAAACAGGCGCGGCAATCATCACTATCCAAGGGAAACCTGAAAATCAGAGCAAACAACACACAAAAGCCAAGCACAGTGGGACTCCCCCACACTTAGTTGTTAGAAAATAGAAAGAGGTCAGAAACATGGGCGTTTACCCATGCAATGCTAATGTTTTTGTTCACCGAGTCACTAGCTTGACTCGACCCCGAATTCATTGGTCCATGGGGAAAGTTTGGAGATCCGGGACAACCATGGATGGTATGTGTAGGATCGAGTACTTCGAGCTAGATTGAGCTTGGTTAAACAAGAACCTCTGTATGGAATACAAGTGTTTATGCGGAAACTAAACAACAAGTATAATAAAGAAGAAAACTATAAAGGACAATGATCCTCTATGGATCAGACTATGAACTAATAATTGTGTTATTGAATATTGTAAACGTCAAAGGTATATCAAAACTCAAGGACGGGATGTTTCTTTTATAACAATAAGAAACCCTAACCCTAACCCGTCTTACAAGAAAACGTGTGAAGAGATAAACATCAATCTCTTCTAAAAATAAATCTAACAACCATACTAAACATACGGATAACAAACAATAACTATCCGCAGTAATAAACCTATCGGCAGAAACAAAACAATACTATCGGCAGGAACCAACCGCAGCAGCAATGCAACACTATCGGCAGGAACCAATCTTCACTATCGGCAGCAATGAGAAATTCTTTATTTCTCATGAATCCCAACAATCCTCCCAGCACTCAACAATCCTCCCATCACTGAGAAACCCTTATTTCCCAGAGATCCTAACAATCCTCCCCTAATCTTGAGGTTGACTAGGTTAACCTGCAAGATTCCAATGTGATAGAGCTTTAACTGCTCAGGCTTGAGGACTGCGACTTAGCAGCAGCAATAATTAGTAACCAGCAGCAACATCCATAACCTGCAAGATTCCAACCTCTATAGCATCCAGCAGCAACTTCAATAGTTTAGCAGGAATAGGAAATCTTCTTCAAAACATATAAGCTGGTCACCATGACATTCACTTGAGCTTGACTGCTACTTATGCCAATATGTACATCAAATCACTTAAGTTTCATACTATTCTCATCACATCCAGGTGTGTTAACTCCTGTGAGAGGTGAATCATTGAAAATTAATGGATTTGATGTCTCTTTACCAATAGCCATCACTACTGGAGTAGCCAATGTTTAAGTTAGTTAGACCATGGTACATTGATAACCATCTGATTTATTAGCAAATCAGCAACTATAAACGGATTTGACTTGTCTTTACCTGTAGCCGTTTGCTCAGGACTAGCCAATTCTTAGGTTACAGCAAACCTTGGTGAATTGAATACCAAATATGGATACCAATTGTCTTTACCACAAACCATACTTTTGTGGACTAGCCAATTCTTTGGATCCCATAAAGGGTTACATCCATGGTGAATTGAGAACCATTTTCAACTCTCAGAAATGAATCATGGGTGAGTTGAAGTACCCTATAGCTTTGAGCAAGCTATTACAGCTATCAACGGATTTGATTATCACACCAGAGCCGTACCCTCATGGTGAGCCAACTCTTTCTTGTCTATGAGACATGGTGAGTTGAGCACCATTTATTGTGTAGGTGTAAACACCAACACTGTACCTGCAAGGTGTTGCTCAAACCAACTTATTAGCACACAAAATATACAAAGAATTTTTTTTTTTTTTTTTTTTTTTAATAGCAGCAGAATCCGAAGCAACCAGCAGAAATTGTGTTACCAGCAGGAACGGGAACACTGTCAGCAGAAACAGAAGAACTACCGGCAGGAACCATTGCTGCTGACATCAGGAACCATTGCTGCTGACCCACTTTCTCAACAGACAACTAATCACTGATCAATAATCAACAGCCAGCAACAAACCTTTTAAATGATTCATTGACCAATTTGAGCAGTATACCAAAAGCAAAACATACCCCACATACTGACCAATTAAATTCAGTATCCAATAAATGCAATGAACCAAAACCATTGACTACTGATACAAGTAAACTCACGTGAATAAATCTGTCCCCATTCACATCAGTTCACTTGAGTATATGACAGATCGTAGAAACCAACCATCCATAAGCGACAAGCAATTCATTGTACAATACTCAATATTATGAAATCCATAGCAGCATGTGACAAACAGTAGACAATAGTCCAAGGAATTGACCATAGCCCCACATCCGAAACATTAATCAAATGATTAATTCTCTTCCATCCATATGTATGACAGTAAGTGACCACATGCAGTAGCCACCAAACCAATTAATTCATCAAAACCCTTTGCCGACAAACCATTTGACCACTTTAATTCGATCACTCTTCAACTCTTCAAGCCTCACGTGACATTAGAGAGCAATATAAGTTTGACCGAGTAATTGAATAAAAAATCAAGTAGCCCCACAATCAATTAGCTCACGCCACAAAAAATGTGATCCCATATCACAAACCAATATCAGTACCATGAAATGCTACACGTATTAACCAAATCGGGGTCAATTAATACACCATAAGACCTTGAAATACTGGTGACAAGCATCATTAATATGCGACTACCAACACCATGACCAATCACAATCCACAACCGTATTAATAATTGATCCATGTGCTGCACCTTACGTTGACCAATGTAATTCACTTCATATTCGAATAATAATCATAGCCCCATGTGATCAATTAAATTCACCGACCATTAATATTCAAATCATACACAGCAGTGGCAACCTATGAGACCAATCAATACTTGCACCACAATAGTCATCAGCAGCAACAATAACCCACTTGCCAACAATAATGAATTATGACCAATCAATTCATGAATTGACAAAGAGAATCAACAGCAGTAGCCCCATTAACTTGACCAAACACCACAAGTGACAAACAACTTGTAAGCAAATCCTTAATATATTCGATCAATTTAATATACCGCTGATAATTAAGACTTTGCTGACCCCACAAACTAACTCCACGTCAGACACCAATTCATGCCATTAATTCAGTCAATAACACATGTTAATACCTTGACCTCAAATCAAATAATTCCAGTTGACTAAAACCAATTTGCTTCACTTCATCGATCACCCACGTCTGACCACACAAATAAAATAAAAGCCAACTAGTATGCGGTCACATGACTGGCCATTAATGTCCAATCAGTTCCCACAAAGATCAATAATAGACCAATCTTTGCAACAGCAGAAACCACTCACTCAATAATAGAATAGGAAGCGACAAATTCAATAGCTGCATTATTTTAGTGAGAGAACACAAAACAAACTAAACAAAAAGGTTAGTTAGCACAAAATATTCAACAATAAGCCTCCCCTTAGGCTTATGCCTCCCCTCAATCAGTGCACCTGACAAAGACTATTGTTCTTGGGTACCCAGAATGAATCTTTCCTTTTATTTGTCCAAGAACAACCTGTTGAGGGCTTAACACCAGTATCCCATCTTGTTCCCCCCATATACCTTGGGTCATAATAACCAGGCCAAAAACCATTCCGAAAGTAAGTGCTAATAGGTATGTAGAATGGTCTAGCAACATTCCTTTTCCAACCAGTAGACTTGGTTTGACCAGCTGGAACTGGCTTACCAGAAGGAACATGTGCGGGTCTAAAAGGCTTACCAGCAGGAACAGGTGCTGGTCGTTTTGCATTACCAGAAGGAAATGCATTTGCACTAGGGACAAATGGGGGAATGTTCTCTACATTTTTCCATACTGACCTAGGTTTTTGTTGTTCAGCACACACACCCATTTTACTCTCATAATAATTACAATCCTTAATGAGATGAGAATAACTTCTACAAACAAAGCAAGATTTCTTTTTAATCTTTTTGTTCTTAACCTGACTTTTCTTATCATGACCTTGCATATCACATAAAGACTTCTCACAAACAGAATCAGAAACAAAATTGTTCCTAATAGGACTAAAAGTAGCTGTCTTTAAATTGGATTCCACACTAGCTACTTTTGGTGTGAAGTCATCAGACTTGGGTGTGGTTGACTTGTCATTTGAATCACAAGAGGCAAAGTCATTGGTCTTGGTCTCAGAAGACTTGTCACTTAAAGAGCAAGAGACAAAGTCTTTGGTCTCTGGTTCTGAGGACTTGTCACTGGAAGAACAAGAGACAAAGTCATCAGGTTTAGGCAAGTCATTTGACTTTTTGCCATAGGTCATGTGTGATTCATCTGAGTCAAGGTCAAGGCCTGAATGGATAGGGACAGGCTTAAAGACTCCTCTGATAGGTGGAGGAGCAGCATTCATTCCTCCTTCTTTCACATACTTAACAGGTTTTTGGTAGTCTACAGGTTCAGGGTCAAAAACACTATACTCATTAGGGTCATAAAATTGATTTGGCCCTATCAGGTTACCATACCCTAAACCTCTTTTAGTTTTTGTAGACATAGAACTATCGACTAACTTGTTTAGGTTTTTAGATGAATCTTTCCATTTATCAAACCTAGCCAAGGTATTGTCTAGCTTAGTCTGCACATCCTGTTTTTCTAACACCACCTTAGCGTTTTGAGACTCAGAATATTTAAGCTCATTAGTGGTGTTTTTCAAGTCCCTCTCTAAAACCCTTATCTTTTCCTCATAAGCTAACTGATTATTTTGGTACCAAACTTTTTGTTTTTCTAATGTATTAACAGCATTTTTATACGCTTTGACTTCAACAAACAATTCATTATATTTAGGCTTCATTTCATCAAAATCTTTCTTAAGCAAAGCATATAAATCATGACAACCAAAATGACACTTTGGTACCTGAGATGAAAAACCCATCAAAGCAAAGTCTCCAACCACTGATATCTTGAACTCCTGGACCTCCTGCTTGAGCATGGACTTCTTGAACTCATCATTCCCTAAAAATCTGGTTTTTACAGCACGCCAGATCTCTCTAGCATCATCCAGGTGCTGAAATTTACCCATGTGATCTTCTGGGAGAGCCTGAAGCAAAAGAGTTCTTGCCTTGGTCTCCCTTTGTACAGCAACATGCTCCTCAGCTGATACAGGTGGAAGTATGATTATGTTCCCATTCTGATCTCTTTCAATCCTCTTCTTGCTGTTCCCATTAAGAATAACATTCCAGAGGTTATGATCTCTGTTGGAGATCCATTGTTCCATCTTCTTAGCCCATTTCTCATATTCATCAATTCCGAATGAAGTCATTTTATTACGGTTTAAGAGAGTGGTTTGAAAAGGCTTCTTCGTTGACAGTAACAGCAGCAAGCAGCAGACAAATTAATTAAGTTGCCTCTACAAAATTAAAATAACCACAGCAGCAATACACGATAATTCAGCTCCACAAAATAAGTCAACAATAGCAGTAGCCTTTATCACGTCCCTCTTGTCGCCACAGACCAATTTCAATTAAATAACCAAAAGCCAATCAGTCAATCAACGTATGACAGATCAATTGAGTGACCAACCACTTTAATATTTGCCCTCTTTAATAATGATTCACTAATCAATTCAATACAGAACAGCAAGCGACAAAAACACTTTAACTTCCAATCAGCAATTAAATCACCGACCAATTTAATTTGGTTGAATAAACCGTAAACGACAAACGAAAGAAGAAGCCCCCACAAACTTTCAATGGACTTTTTCACAATTAATTCGTACAGCGAAAAACAAAGAAAGTCTGCTAAACAACCAATTCACGCAGAAAAACGTTGACTTCTCCACAACCAATTAAATAGTACGTGAATCAAATAACTTTGTCGCCAATAAATTCAATCAAATAACCAGATCGAAAACACTTAAAAAATCACGATTAATTTGGAATAAAATTATTACCGATCACAGTACTTCTTCAGATCTGCTTCCTATCAAACTTTTCTTCTTTATCAGAGATTCTCACCAGGCTCTAATACCACTTGTAGGATCGAGTACTTCGAGCTAGATTGAGCTTGGTTAAACAAGAACCTCTGTATGGAATACAAGAGTTTATGCGGAAACTAAACAACAAGTATAATAAAGAAGAAAACTATAAAGGACAATGATCCTCTATGGATCAGACTATGAACTAATAATTGTGTTATTGAATATTGTAAACGTCAAAGGTATATCAAAACTCAAGGACGGGATGTTTCTTTTATAACAATAAGAAACCCTAACCCTAACCCGTCTTACAAGAAAACGTGTGAAGAGATAAACATCAATCTCTTCTAAAAATAAATCTAACAACCATACTAAACATACGGATAACAAACAATAACTATCCGCAGTAATAAACCTATCGGTAGAAACAAAACAATACTATCGGCAGGAACCAACCGCAGCAGCAATGCAACACTATCGGCAGGAACCAATCTTTACTATCGGCAGCAATGAGAAATTCTTTATTTCTCATGAATCCCAACAATCCTCCCATCACCGAGAAACCCTTATTTCCCAGAGATCCTAACAGTATGTCCCCTCCAAAATAATGCTTCAACCTATGACCGTTCACCTTGAAGTTTGGTCCATCATTTTGAGATAACTCGACGGTACCATAAGGAAAAACTTTGGCAACGGTGAATGGTCCAGTCCAACGGGTTTTGAGCTTACCCGAGAATATCTTTAATCTAGAATTGAAAAGAAGGACTCGATCACCAACGTTAAAAACGCGGTTTTTGATCTTGGAGTCGTGGATCTTCTTTGTCTTTTCTTTGTAGATCAAAGAGTTCTCGTAGGCTTGATCACGAAGTTCATTTAATTCATTGAGTTGAACTTTGCGGTGATCACCCGCGGACTTTAGGTCGAAGTTTGCATGCTTCAAGGCCCAATAAGCTTTGTGCTCGAGCTCGATCGGTAGATGGCACGCCTTTCCGTACACGAGCTTGTAAGGAGTACACCCGATGGGTGTTTTATAAGCTGTACGGAAGGCCCAAAGTGCATCATCTAATTTATCCGACCAAGATGCACGGTTTTCACCTACGGTCCTTTCCAAAATTCTTTTTAGACCACGGTTTGAAACTTCCACTTGTCCACTTGTTTTTGGGTGATACGCGGTAGAAAGACGGTGAGTGATACCGTATTTAAGCATGACTTTTGCAAATTGATCATTGCAAAAGTGCGTACCACGATCATTAATGATAGCACGTGGAGTTCCAAACCGAGCAAAGAGAGTTTTCAAAAATTTGCACACTACTCGGGCGTCGTTGGTGGGGAGTGCTTTCGCCTCAACCCATTTAGACAAGTAATCGACAGCCACGAGTATATACTTGTTCCCTCGTGAAGACGGGAACGGGCCCATAAAGTCAATGCCCCAAACGTCAAAGATTTCACAAACTTGAACGACGTTTTGTGGCATTTCATCTTTTTGAGATATCTTCCCGTGACGTTGACAAGAGTCACAAGATTTGACTAAGTCATGGGCATCACGGTAGATTGTGGGCCAATAGAACCCGGAATCAAACACTTTCTTGGCGGTGTAGTTGGCACCATGATGTCCCCCCGTGGGTCCATTGTGGCAAGCCTTAAGAATTTCAACGGCTTCTTGGCCGTGAACACACCGCCGAATGACTTGATCCGCACATACTTTAAACAAGTAGGGGTCGTCCCAAAAGTAATGCTTCACATCTTTGAAGAATTTGTTCTTTTGTTGGGACGACATCCCTTTCACAACAAAGTTACCCGCATGGTAGTTTGCAAAATCGGCAAACCATGGGGTACTAGAATCACCACGAAAAGATACCACGTTAAGTGTCTCGAGAGGAAATGTTTCATTTATTTCCTTTTTCTCGAGCATACTTTGGTGAGGATTCTCTAATCGGGAAAAATGATCAGCAGCAAGGTTCTCGGCTCCTTTTTTATCACGGATGGTGATATCAAATTCTTGTAGGAGGAGAACCCAACGGAGCAATCTCGGCTTTGCATCTTGTTTTGCAAAGAGATATTTGAGAGCCGAGTGATCCGTATACACTATGCTTTTAGACAAGATTAAGTATGGCCGAAACTTTTCGAAAGCATACACCACGGCTAATAATTCTTTTTCCGTCGTGGTGTAATGTGCTTGAGCTTCGGTCATAGTTTTGCTAGCATAGTGTATAGGCTGAAAATGTTTTGCTTTTCGTTGCCCCAAGACCGCACCTATGGCAAAATCACTTGCATCACACATAAGTTCAAAAGGTAGGTCCCAATCGGGGGCAACCAAGATTGGTGCTTCAGTAAGCTTTTTCTTTAGAGTTTGAAAAGCTTCAATGCACTCTTGTGAGAAAACGAACGGAGTTTCCTTTTCAAGGAGACGGGTCATCGGCCGGGCGATTTTGGAAAAATCTTGTATGAATCTACGATAGAAACCGGCGTGACCAAGGAAACTCCGAATACCCTTGACGGTAGTGGGATGAGGTAGCTTAGCGATAACATCAACTTTAGCCTTATCGACCTCAATCCCACTCTTGGAAATCTTATGGCCGAGGACAATGCCCTCTTTGACCATGAAATGACTTTTCTCCCAATTTAGACAAAGATTAGTATCTTCACAACGTTGAAGCATTTTGTCCAAATGGGAGAGACATGTGGTGAAAGAATCCCTAAAGACCGAGAAATCATCCATAAAGACCTCCATAGTTTTCTCGATCATGTCGTGAAAAATGGCCAACATACACCTTTGGAACGTGCCCGGAGCATTACATAAGCCAAAAGGCATGCGTCGGTAGGCAAACGTTCCATAAGGGCAAGTGAAAGTGGTCTTTTCTTGATCTTGCGGGTCAATGGGAATTTGGAAGTAACCCGAGAAACCGTCGAGAAAACAATAGTACTCGTTTCCCGCTAGTCTTTCGAGCATTTGATCCATGAATGGAAGAGGGAAGTGGTCTTTACGGGTGGCGTCATTTAACTTTCGGTAGTCAATGCATACACGCCATCCCGTCACCAATCGAGTAGGAATCAACTCGTTCTCATCATTTGTAACAACGGTAATGCCACCTTTTTTAGGCACGCAATGAACGGGGCTCACCCAAGGACTATCCGAGATAGGGTAAATTAAGCCGGCATCAAGGAGTTTAAGAACTTCCTTTTTGATAACCTCGTGAATTTTTGGATTAACCCTTCTTTGATGTTGAACCGCCGGTTTAAAGTCATCTTCCATTAAAATCTTGTGTGTACAAAATTCCGGGTTAATACCCTTAATGTCGGAAAGTTTCCAAGCGATGGCTCGCTTGTGTGACTTTAAAACCTTTATGAGAGCGGTTTTCTCCTCATCATTTAAGTCTTTAGCAATTATGACGGGTAATTTATCGGTACCCTCCAAAAATGCATATTCGAGATGAGGCGGTATGTCCTTAAGTTCGACCTCCGGTGGATCAATAGGATTTTCACTAGATGTGATTTCCTCATTATGAAGTTCTTTCAGAGGGAGAGATGATGGATCTTCATTAAGTAACTTCTCAATTAGACGAAGGTCTCCCTCCATGTCAAACACACCTTCATCAATTTCTGATTGAGTTGCATCACAAGCTAAACAAGCTTCAATCTCTTCCAAAATGAAGTCACTTCCCTCAAATGGAGTGAGAGAAGGGGAAGAGAGAGCATTGGTATGGTCTGAAGAAGTGGGATTGCCACTTAGCACTTCATGAAAATATTCCTCGCATGTAGCATCAATGATATCAATTTGGTTAATTGACTCGCTATCACGCTTAAGAGGATATTTTGAAGTACTCTCAATATTAATGACCAATTTTTCATCACCGACTCTAAGAGTCATTTCTCCTTCGTAGACGTCGATTAATGCACGAGCCGTTTTCAAGAGTGGTCTTCCCAAAATCAGGGGGACACGGGGATCGGCATCAAAATCGACTACTACGAAGTCAGCAGGAAAATGGAACTTGCCAACCTTCACGAAGACATCTTCGGCAATACCTTTCGGAACAGTAACCGATCGGTTTGCAAGCTCGAGAGTCATTCGTGTATCAGTAAGTTCCGGTAGAGAAAGCTTTGCCCATACGAAAAGAGGCATTAGATTGATGCTTGCGCCAAGATCGGCCAAGGCTAAGCATTCATCAAGCTTTTGGAAGTCACAAGGAATGAGAAATTTGCCGGGGTCTCCTAGTTTTTCGGGTAACTTCTTAAGAATCACCGCCGAACAATTCTCATTCAATGGAGTCTTTGCCAATTCCAATAATTTTTCCTTATTGCTAAGGAGACTCTTGAATGTTGAAGCAAACTTTGGCATGTAGAGAAGAGCATCCGCAAAACTAATATCGAAGTGTATCTTTTGAAAGATTTCAAGAAACTTCTTCATTTGACTATTAGTTTTGTCACGGAGCTTTTGTTCATTAAGCCTCGATGGATAAGGAATCGAGGGCTTAGAATTAGTCTTCGGAACATCGGGTTCCGGAATTGGAGATTGGACGACCGAAGGTTGGACATTTGCGGTACTTTGTGGGCTAGTAATTTGCACTTTGTCCTTTGTCACCTTGGTTTCTCGTTCCACTTCCTTCACCGGAGAAGGAGTAGGAATCGAGGGTCCATCAATTGTCTTACCACTACGGGTGGTAATAGCTTTCAACTCACCCTTCGGGTTTGGAATGGTATTTCCTGGAAGGGTTCCCGAAGTTGAAGGTTGATTCAATTGACACATGAGACTAGCAAACATGTTCTCAATTTTATTTTGAGATTGATCAATCTTTTGATTTGTATTCTTAAGCTCATTTTTAAGTTCATGACCTTGTTTTGAAATTGAAGTTTGAAAATCATTTTTCAAGGTGGTGATTTGATTTTGCATTGACCTCATATTTGCTTCATTTGACTTGATGTAATTAGCAAGTTCGTTTGAGGGAGCAATTGGGGCTTGGTAATTCGAAGATTGAAAACCTTGATTGAAATTACCACCTTGATTTGGGTATTGATTGATCGGGGCTTGAAATTGATTTTGAACATTTTGCCCTCTCGTTTGGTTTTGATTGAATCTATTTGGATTGTTGGGTTGAGAAAATCCGGGTGGTCCATTTTGATTGCTAACATGATAGTTCGGGTCAACTTGAGGACGGTATTGATTACCTCCTTGGTTGAAAGACCCGGCTACCGCATTAACATCACAACGACTACCATCGGTGGCAGTACAATTGTAGTATGCATGAGGACCACCACAAGTGACACAAGTTTCTTCCACCGCTTTGACTTGAGTGGGTGAAGAAGTTTGTGGGGAAGATTGTTTCTTTTGCTTGGAAAGAACCAAAGCTTGAATAGCCTCAGTGAGTTTGTCAATCTTAGCATCGGTGCTAGAAGAACTCACGGGAGATGAAGTAGAAGGTGAAGCATTCACTTGAGAAACAACTTGCTTGCTTCGTGAAGTACGAACCTTAGACTTATTTTCAATGATGGCTAAAGCATCTTTAGTCGTCCGATACAAGAGATTACCACCGGCGGCGGCATTTAGAGAGTCTTGATCGGAATGGTTCAAACCATTATAGAAGGTATCGAGTTGATGTAACTCGGAGAAACCATGGTGAGGACATTTGCGAAGTAATTCTTTAAAACGGTCCCACGCTTCACTAAAGGATTCATCAAATTTTTGAGTGAATTTGGTGATTTCATTTTTAAGGCTTGTGGTTTTTTATGGAGGAAAGAATTCATTCACAAATTTCGACACCAAATCTTCCCATGTTTCAATAGAACGAGGGGGTTGTTTTTCGAGCCAAATTCGGGCGGCCCCCTCGAGAGAAAAAGGCAAAAGAAGCAATTTGATTGCCTCTTGAGGAACATTTCGGTATTTGATGGTAGAGGTGATCTTGTTAAATCATCGAATGTGGGAATGAGGATCGTCCCTCTCAAATCCGAAATATTGACTCGCGGTTACTAAGGATAGCAACCCGGTCTTAAGCTCAAAGCTATCGGCAACGATTGCCGGAACAACAATAGCATCTCCGTAACCCTCGGTGGGTGCTTGGAGAAGCTCACACATGGTACGTTCCTCCGCCATTGTGACAATGGGAGGAACGGGAATAGCACGAATCTCGGGTTCGGCTATTGAGTCGGAATGCCTACGATTACGTCTCCGATTACGTCTTCCCGTAGTATGTACGAGTTCACGTAAAGGACTTGTTGATGGAGAAGAACGAGTGCGCATGCACTAACAAAAACAATTCAATTAAAACAAGACTGAGGCAAAACACAAGTGAACTTAAACCTTAAATCAAACAAGCGTACGGTAGCTCTTCAAAAGATAAACGCGCAGAGTGGCGGGAGAGAAGAATGGATCTCTCTTCGGTCTGCAATTTAATGTCAAGACCTACCTTAAACCACTTGTATAGGTTGTTTATCAATCAAAGGTGAGCCGAATTCGCAAGCGACACAAAGGCAAGTTTTAATCTTTTGTTTGGGAACTTATTAATGGTCATACCCCCAGTTAGGTAGTATTCTATCGAATGTTTCTCGATGATGCTTTTTTATTGTTTATTAATTAACAAGAAAAACGGAAAATCTTTTTGTGTTTTTTTTTTTTTTTTTTTTTTTATATGATAATATATATACAAAAGAAAAGAAAAATATTTTTGTGTTTTATAATTTTTTTGGAAGTGATAACTTCGTGAAGAAGGATCTCAAGTCACTAATCGTTAAAACCTTTAACAATATTGTCGCAACACAACCTCCCCGGCAGCGGCGCCAAAATTTGATCCGTGTGTAGTATATATATATAAATATAGTATCGTGCACACGTGATACATAGGAAATGACAAGTCAACCCTTTAGGAAAAGACCAACTTGTAAAACCCGTGAATGTGATGTGTGTGATACCGGGCAAGTGATCACCCGGGTCGTGTCCCAGCGAGGTGTGAATCGAGGATTTTGTTTTTGGTTCGGAATTAAAATGCTTGATGATTTAATTTGGATTTTTTGGTGTTTTAACTTCTAATAAGGATGAGAAAAACAAATTTACAAAGAAAAATTAAGACACAAGCAATTTATACTAAAAACGAGAATCGGGAATTCTAAAAACGTCAAATTAATGAAATATAAACTCTACGGGTGCCAAATTATTTTTCCTACGTACTAAATGACAAAAGAAAATTTGGAAAAAAAGATTTTTATTTTTTGACCTTTTAATTATTTATTACTAATTAAAAACTAATTAAACTAAATTAAATTCGGAAAAAATATCAAATGAAAAGTAAAAATTCTAAAAAAATTACCAGGAAATAAATTAAGCTAAATCTAATCTAGGAAAAATATTAGAACCTAAAAAACTACTCAAATAAGCAGTGAATTAAACTAAAAAGCAGTTTAAGCTAAAAGGACTAAGACTACTATAAAAATAAAAAATAAAAAAAGAACTATCTAACCTAAGCAGAACATAGAGCAGATGGTTAAGAGGTGGGTTTGTTTCCTGAGTGACCAGGGTTCGATTCCCACAAACAACCTTTTTTTAGCAAACTATTTTTCTTTTTGGATTTTTCTTTTACAAACTTGTTAAGCTCTAATAATTAACCAACTCTTATAAAAACAAACTTTTTTTTTTTTTTTTAAAGCCACAAACAAGCTCAGTGTGAGCTTTTTTTTTTTTTTTTTTTTTTTAAACAGTAAGCTAATAAAAAAATGGAATCTTAAGTCTAAAAAGCAAACCAAATAAGCTGAAAACTGAGCCTTAAGTGAGAATAAGCTACAAATTAATTAAGCTAACTATGAATAAGCATAAAAGATCAGATAAGCACACTGAGAAGCCAATATAAGCAGAAATAAGCAAATCCAAATCCAACAAACCAAACAGGCCAAATGGGCTATTGTAGGCAACTTTTTAGCTTATCAAATAAGCTTGGAAGCCCAAAAGAAGCCTGGAACCAATAAGCTTGTACACTGGACTTCTCAAAAAAAACAACAAGCTCAGAGTGGGTCCCACTAATAAGCTCAAAAAGAGCTTATGAACAAGCTCAATACACACTGATTACTCAGTATGTCTGAGTTATCAGGGCTATTTGAAGGATCAATATAAGCAATCAAATAAGCAGTTTGAGAGAATTAAGCACAAGCACAAAGAGACAGGACTGTGGGGCTTCTAAAAATACCAAAAGCTTAGGATAAGCTTCAATAATGAAAAAGATGAAGGCTTGTGAAATTGAGCTTATGAGACTAGAAACTGTGGTGCAAGGGAAAACAAGCCTAGGGGCAGACTTTGCAGACCAGATTTGAGCAAGCAGATGATTTTAAAAATGTGAAATTCCTGTTTTAAAATGAAGTTAAGCAACAAATGATTACATAAAAACAGTTTTTAAAAATTTCCAAAAGCTTATGATGACTCAAATTTTATCTGATAAAAGGAGATTTGGGACTGAGGTGGGGGTGTGTCTGCACAAAACCAACTCTGACAAAAATCTGTGGAACAGAACCCATCTTCTGGAAATGCATTTTGACCACTTAAAAGCATCTAAAATTACCCAAGGCTTGCACCAAATAAGCTTCAGCTGATGAAGGGCTTATTAGTGCAGTGATGAGCCTAGAATTTTTCCTAAAAGCCAAAAACCTCAAAGGGCATCCAATTCTCTTAAATCATATCAATAACAGCTGAACTAGCCTAAATAAATCTTAATCAAACTTCACAAAATGGCATATGAACTGTATAAGTACATTTGGCCAAAAATAAGCTCAATCCAAAACACTTCTTTAGAAGCTGCTTTTGAATGTGAAAACCAAACAAAACCAGAGGATGCCAGATTCTGAGTCAATGTTACCAAACCAACTACTCTATACCTTAATGAGCCAAATAAGCTCTAGATAAGCTTATAAGCAGTTGAGCTATTTTTTTTTTGGTTTTTCTAATTTTTTCAGAGCAAATCTAAACTAGGATATAGAAATCATCAAAATAACTTCATTTTAATATTAACAAACTCAGTTAAACTCAAAACAAGGAAATAAGCACTTAGAGATACAATAAGCAATGAATAAGCTTTAACAGTTGACTTTCGTTGACCATAAAAATTAAACTTTCATTACTTAAACTGAGAATTACAATATGAAAAAGATAAAGAAAATACAAGTACCTTGGAATTTTTAAGCTAAATAAAACCTAAAAAACAACTAAGAACTTCTAGTTTATTTATACTGAAAAACTAAGCTAAGGGGTCTTCACTGCTTGTGTTTCTTTCGTGAGGTAAAACAGTCCTGGGGACTCACTTGAGCTTCTTTGGAGCATTTCCCAACCCTTGGATTAAAAAGAAGCGATCTTGGCCTTTGATTTCTTTTTTAGCGCTCAAATGGGTGAGGATTGCCAGCGTGGCAGTTGACTTTGGGTGTGGTAGGTTATGGGGAGTGGTGGTAGGAGACAAGTATGTTGGGGAAGGTACGAAAGGTGAGGTGATGGTGTACTGTGTTGGTTAGGCGGGAAGAAGAAGGTGAGTGGGAATGAGGTCAGAGATGATTTTGACCTAATTGTAGTTTTGGTTAAACAAAAATATACGGGTTGGGATTGTTTGGGCTTGGGTTACTTTATGAGATGGGCTGGTGGGTTATTTTATCATTGGGTTGGGATAATGGGATAAAGGAAAATGGGTTGGGTTAATTATTTAGGATAAGGGTTTGGTTATAGGTTTAGTTTTAGGGATTAATGTTGCCAAGTTTCAAACTTCAGGGACCAATCTTGTCATTTCTGAAAATCCAAGGTCTAGACAGCCCCAAAGTAATTTTTATTTTCCAAGGGCCATTTGTGTTGTTTTGGTATTTTCGGGGTTGACTTTGACTTTTGATCAAATACACACTTGTTGTCGAGTCTATCCAAAAATGCCGGTTTTCGCTCCGTTTTCAATCCTTTGGTACCTGAAACACATAAAACACAAAACCAAGGATATCTGCAATGTATTTGGGTGTTTTTGGTTATTTTTGTGTCTTTATCGGGTGTAAAATGATGAGTATTTACACACTCATCACCTAACAAAGGAATTTTTGTCATCAAGGTTCTCCATGAAGGATATAGGGGAGGCTGATGTTATCCTTGGTATAAGGATTAAACATGAAAGTAACAAGATTTCTATCTCTCAGTCTCATTACATTGAGAAGGTGTTGAGGAAATTTAATTACTTTGATTGTACTCCAGTGAGTACTCCTATGGATACAAGTGAGAAGCTTATGCCTAATACTGGTAAGGCTGTATCTCAACTTGAGTATTCTAGGGTGATTGGATGCTTGATGTATGCCATGACTTGTACAAGGCCTGATATTGCATTTGTTGTGGGAAAATTAAGCAGGTATACTAGTAATCCTAGTGCTCATCATTGGCAAGCAATTCAGAGGGTACTAAAGTATTTGAAGAGAACTATGGACTATAGTCTCTCATATACTGGTTATCCATCAGTATTAGAAGGATACACTGATGCAAGTTGGATCAGTAACACTGAAGACAATTCGTCTACTAGTGGTTGGGTATTCCTACTTGGTGGAGGTGCAATTTCTTGGGCATCCAAGAAGCAAACTTGCATCACCAGTTCAACCATGGAATCTGAATTTGTGGCCTTAGCAGCTGATGGTAAAGAAGCTGAATGGTTGAAAAACTTGCTTCTTGAGATTCCATTGTGGCCTAAACCTATAGCACCTATTTCTATCCGTTGTGATAGTGCTGCTACATTGGCAAAGGCTTATAGCCAAATGCACAATGGGAAGTCTAGACACTTAGGTGTCAAGCATAGCATGATTCGTGAGCTTATCATGAATGGGGTGGTATCTATAGAGTTTGTCAGATCTCAACATAACTTAGCTGATCACTTGACGAAGGGTTTGGCTAGAGACTTGGTTTTAAAGTCTGCTAAAGGGATGGGTTTAAGTCCAACTTAGTCACTGAATGCTAAGACACCCAACTCCCTCTGAGGAAACTTGGGAGCTGAGTTCAATGTGGAAAGCTGAACATTTAGTGTACAGGAGCACATGTTTTATTTTACATCCCAAGGTTGTGCTCAGAACCTGCTGAAAAGGAGGATGAAGTCTTTACTTCTCAATTGTTAATTTTCTTTGAAAAAGTGCTTAGCAGGAGCATGAATAAAGAGGAACCACCTATGTAAATGTTGAAGCTTTGCCGCTTCAGGAAGCTTTGGACTTTTAGCTTTTACAACATTTATGAATTGGATATGGACACATGGCTTGTATAGTGTCAGGAGCTTTTAAGTGTTTGAAACTTGTGTGTATTTTATCTTCAGGTATTCAAATGGGTTGAAGGGTTCAATTCTTAGAACACCCTGATTCTCGAATATTTGAACGTGTAATGTACTAAGATGAGAATTCAATCTTCAAGATATTTTCATTTATGCACATGTTTGTTTAATGTTTATTTTTCATGCAAAGGAAGTGAACTAAATTTGGGGAGAATTGTTGGAAAATTTAGTGCACTTGAGGGATTAATTCACACCTGGTAATGGGCTTGGAGGTACGGAGTGTACACCCATCAGGTCAATGTTTACCCTGACTCAAATTAAGTGGTTTGTGGTTCTGCTGCTAGTGTAAATGATAATACTGCTGATGTAGATCATTCTGCTACTAGTATTATTCATTGTGCTGCTGATGCAGAACATTCTGCTGCTAGTGTTATTGATACTGCTGCTAGTACAATAATACTGTTGCTGAGTTGCGAGGCAATAGATTCTGCTGCTAGTACAATTTATTGTGCTGCTAGGTATAAGATTCTACTGCTGGTATGCTGGATAGAATTTGTAACTAACTTTAACCTATTTTGGGAAGTTTCAAATTCTTAATTAAGACCATGATTTTCTGGTCTTGTAACCACTATAGCTAGAATTAAGGAAAGTATATGGAGAATATTTGGCCAATATTTTCTCATATTTCCTTTGACTAGGGTTTTGAGTATATCTCTAATATATATAGAGATCAACACATCGGCATGAGTGACACACAGAAAACCTAAACACTTGAAAGCAATTCGGTTCTTGATTTGTGCCTAAAACAAGAACATCACTTGGTCTTATCTCATAGAGATATTCGTGTAACCCAGGCATAGGGTCGAATAGTTTCTATTGGAAAGTGATTACACGATTTCAAGTGAATATCCGATACCTTGATTGATTATCTTTACCCTGTTCTTGGAACACCAAACACAATACAACCAACAGATAATACTATTTTATTAGATCTTTGGGTTATGCAAAGTAAATGAATTATTTGGAGAACATAAAGCGCACGAAAGGTCCAATGTTTTATGCATTTACTTTGTTTGATTTGATTGGTGGTTATGCATTGCTGAAAAACGTAAAGGTTTGGTTTGGTTTGGTTTGGTTTGTATTGCTGAAAAACGTATCGGTATTCATTATTGGTGTTGGTATTTGTATGGGTTTTGGATCGAAAAATTGTTGGCAAAATATGGTTTTGCATCAGTATTGGTGATGGTGATAGTGATGTTATAGTCTTAACTAATCCGACTATATCTTGAGTAGTTATGTATATCATCTCGACATCAACAACTTATTTTGGTTTCGCACGTGGTTTTGCATCTGGTTCCGCCTGGTTTTGTTTGCCTGTCTGAATCTGCTGCTCTGTCTGCATCTATCTGTCTGCCTGAATCTTCTCTTCGTCTACCTCTGTTCGGATCTCTCAGTCGTTGAATCAGTATTTTTCTGCTGCTGCTCTTCGTCTACTTCTGTTCGGATCTCTCTGCCGTTGAATCTGTATTTGTCTGCTGCTGCTCTTCGTCTACCTCTGTTCGGATCTCTCTGTCGCTGAATCTATATTTGTCTGCTGCTGCTCTTCGTCTACCTCTGTTCGGATTTCTCTACTGCTGAATTTGTATATGTCTGCTGCTGTCTGCCTGGATCTACTGTCTGCATCTGTTCGTCTGATTTCGAAGTTTTCTTGTCAAACTCTCAATGTAGCATTGTGAGTTTGAGGGAGATGTTAGCTAATAAGGCCCATTGGCCCGGCCCATTGATTTAGTCCCATCTAGTATTTAGGGTTGGGTTTTGTTATTTTCCTATTTAATGTAATATAGTCTATGACTCTATGTAACTCATTGAATCTGATCAATATATTGTTCATTTTCCCTCTTTGATTTCTACACTCCGATATCTTTTATAGAGCATCATTGTTTGATACGCAACATGTTATATCTTCACTTGTAGGTTGTGATATACCAAAAACTAAAAGCATTACATTGGTGTTTCATTAGTTTCAAACTTTCAATCATACAATGCATATGAGCTTTCCTTACCTCTTATCTCAGAATCGCCCTCAACCCTCTGCTAGACTTCTCGAAGATAATAGCCAGTTGCAACCTAATGTTGTGTCACTTCACAGAAAAGTTCGATTGGTTTGTCGCACAAGTGATCCATGATGAACATGTATCACTTGATAACAGCAACAACAGTTTCGAAATCATAAGTTTTGATAGCTTTAGTTCACACCCATTTCTAGATATAAATATAACATTTACCGGGGATTGCTTTAACCCATTTGCTCCTCCAACCCGGTCTATGCGTGACCCGTTTTATAAGTTGTAGATCCGGACTGTTTATCCTCGCTCACAATACCCTTTCTTCTTTTAGCTCCGAAACGTGGTGCTCTACCACCAAAACCCGATGGCCATAAGAGTTCGTCCGACCCGCCCGTTTCCAGCTACAGTTGCCTGTGAGGGGATGAACAGGAGATGCAATAGTAACCACAATTATTTATTCCTTTTGTGGCTATTATTGAGCCATTTGTTATTCATACAGTTTCCCATTAGTTATAGCCACAACTTTGGATCTCATCTTATCTGGATTTCGCAATTTATCATCCAAATAGTGGTTGCGCTATGCTGTATGTTTCATCTTTTGATTATCTTTTTTTCATTATTGGTAATTTTTAGACTTTAGATTTAGGGTTTTGTTGTTGTTATTGCTTGGTTCGCGGTTTTTTTACTGTAGTTAATTGTGGGTTTTGCTAATTTTATACTTTTAGGTTTAGGATTTTGTTGCTGCTATTGGTTGATTTAGGGTTGTATGTTCCCTTTTTTATTATGTTTTTTTTGTCTTTGGTTGTTGTTGTTAAAGGTGGTTGTCAGTGAGGATGAACACCCCTGATCACCAACTTATTTACCGCCTGACAAATGGAGCGGGTTGGACAAACAAACGGGTTAAATGTAATATATATATAATTGTGGATTTTGCTGGTATTGGTTGATTTAGGGTTGTACTGGACCGGTTGGTTGAGTATGTTTGGTCGGCCTTATTTTAACTGCTTCGGAATTTATTTTAGTGGTTCAAAGAAATGGAATAGTTTATGTTAAAAGTATTTTCATTTTCGCCAATCAGATATGATAGCTATTGTTTTATACTCATTTGTTGGGGATATGGTTGGATTACGTTATTTTGTTACCTTATGACCGAAGGCTAATGTGTATGTTTTATGTGATTTGTAGAAGTCGTTAACTGTTTACCATGTTTGTTTTGTAGGTTTATGTTATGTTAGTGGAATAGCACCTTTTGACAAACCTTTGTGTACCTCATTGCGTTGTTAATGGATTTGATGCCATAACATCAATGGTTGTGTTTACAAAGCTGTATGGACATGAGTCTGCAGGATAAGGGGATTAAAGTTTAGGTGGTCCATATCTTGGCGGGGCAGGTCACTAGATTTGCAGCCATGGTGGCCATATCCTCTTTTTCCGATTGTTAGTAGGCTTATTTGTTGTAGGTGCATACTAATACTGGACATGTATGTTGGCTGGGCAAGGACCGGATGGCATCATTATGCAACCGCGTTTCTTTGCACCCACTGCTTCGTTTGGAACTTTTAAGTAACCACTTTTTGTTGCTTCACGTACGGTAGGGCTATGATGATTACCGCCTATTTTCTGACACAAATGAAGTGGGTTGTCAAATATTGTCTCCATAACTTGGCACGGCAAGGACCGGATGGCATTACTATGCAACCGTGTCTCTTTGCAGCCATGGTAGAGTCTAGAACTTTTTACGTCGTATTTGGTTTAAAAATCTGAGCCTAAGAACTGCTACATATATAGGTGTTGAACCCGTAGTTGTTTCATGTAGGGTAGGGCTGTGATGATTACCATCTGATTTCTGACACAAATGAAGTGGGTTGTCAAATATTGTTTCCATAACTTGGCAGGGCAAGGACCGGATGGCAGTATTATGCAACCGTGTTTCTTTGCAGCCATGGTGGAGCCTACAACTGTTTGCACCGCTTTTGGTTTAAAAATCTGAGCCTAAAAACTGCTACATATATACCTGTTTAACCCATACGTTTAAAACTCGATTTACTTATAACTGTTGCGGCTGTTGTTGTTGGCAGCATAACAATTCTTATAAGTTGGGGATCCGGACTGTTGATCCTCACTCACAATTGCCTTTCTTCTTTTAGCTCCAAACCGTGGTTTACATTTGTTGATTACATCAAAAGTTGTGGCTATAACTAATGGAGATATTGTATGTTTAACATATGGCTTGCTTCAACTGTTCATCTCCAACAGGCAACTGTAGCTAACATAAAAAAAAACATCTATTCAGATTGTATAAATGTTAGCTGATTATCAATTTTAAGGCTATGATGATTCACACCTCTTTTCTGAAGCAAATGAAGTGGGTTGTCAAAGATTGGATCCGTAACTTGGCGGGGCAAGGACTGTGTGGCATGATTATGCATCCCTGTTTCTTTGCAGCCATGGCGGGTTCGACCTATTTGTCACCCTGTTTGGTTTAAAAATCTGAGCCTAATACCTGCTACTCTATGTTGGCCTGTTGCAAAGGCAATAATAACTCAGTTTACATAACGAAGTTTCATGTTTCGGATCATTGGATCCATGACTTGGCGGCGCAAACACTGGATGGCATAATTATGCAACCGTGTTTGTTTTCTGCAACCATCATCTTTATATCTTTTAGACTCTGTTTTCTCTAAAAATCAGAGTCAACCAACAATTACCCTAGCTCGACCTGTGTGAATGCGCGTTGTTAAATTTTTTTTTAATTTTTTTTATTAAACCGGCTTCAAATGCAGGTTTACAACCGCATTGAAGTTTATGAGACGGCAACCTGACTTCTAGAACTGTATTTGAAAACGGTTTAGATCTCAATATTGATGGGATGGATGTTAATTCCACTGGTGGCGCATCAACTTGGGAATCGAGTCATACTCCAGAAAATAGTGAATGGGCCTCAAAGAAATCAAACGGCATTTAGTTACAGGATCTGCCACTGTCTTCTAGAGTATGACCCGATTCCCAAGTTGATTCGCCAGCAATGGGATGCCACTTGGTTAGATGAGTATTTGAAGAGGAAAGTTATTATAAATGCCTATGTGGTGATTTCAACTATTATCAGCCAAAAGATGCCATTATGTTTCAAGTCAAATGTGCATTGACTTCTGGTCAGTTTTCATATATATACTTTCTGTGTCTGCCTTACATTTACACCTTTTATACCATAGTTGACATGCTACACGTCTTGGTGAGTTAGATGGCTACAACTCCAACCATAAAAAGCATATCCTCTTTTTTCCATCCTTACCAGACTCATTCGTTGTAAGTGGTTGCCAAGCTTATTTACATTTATTTTCCTACAAAATCGCATTCATTGGTTCAGCTAGGGTATGGCTGTGATGATTAGCAGCTACTTTCTGAAACTAATGAAGTAGGTGGTGAAAATTTTGGAACGTGGCTTGCCTAGGCAAGGACCGGATGGCATTGTTATGCAACCGTGTTTCTTTGCAGGTATGGCCAGTTGCACATGTTTTTCGCCCTATTCGGTAAAAAAATCTGAGCCTCATAAACACTGCCCTGTTTACAACTGTTGCACCTCCTGGCTTTGTATTTGCTTCAATGTTGCTGTAACACCCCGACCCGACAAGGGTAAAGATGTCACAATAATGGTTTCATATCAGAACAAACACAAGCATATGACATAAATAATACAATTGAATTTCAATGTTTACAATGGAAAATCTGAAACTATAAGGTTATAATACAATAATTTCCAAATCTAACTATAAATTCTTCTAGTCATCTTCAATAGCTAGTAAGGTCTTCTAAGTCCAAGGTACTCTCCACTCATACCCAGCTTCCAAACTAAAACCTGCCGCAGGAAAAGAAATGCGGCTGAGCTACGAAAGCTCAGTGAACAGATATAATGATAACAAAGCAGTAATGATGCGATAGTGAAGTAAGTGAAACAATGCAAGGTATAACAAGAGTTAGGAAAGAAAAATAAAGGTTATGCAGGTATATCAGGAATTAAGAAACAGTTACCATAGTAAAGGGAACAGTAATCCCAACCCGAGCCCAAGTCATATCAAGTCAAGTCAAGTATCAAGTCAAGTATCAAGTCAAGTATCCAGTCAAGTACGTATCCGGAGGGGTGACCTCGGAATACTAAGTACAAGGTTATAAGGTAACAGAAACAGTAATCCACTACGAGCCCAGAAACAGAATCATATCATAATCATGTAACCATATAAGCATATAGAGGGGAGACCTCTCAGTAATCCAGAAAATATGAGGGGAGTCCTCAATCAGTAAATGGAGTGATCAGCTCCCAGTATGTGAAAGACCTGTATCGCACACACCATCAGTCACCAAAAATAACAGAATATAACATAAACAGAATACAGAAACAGATCTAGGATGCATCCATACGCCCCAGGTGGCCAAACCTCCTCAACACACCAAATAAAATAAAGTCAGGGACGGGATAGGACATCACTCTCCTACCCTAGAGTCATGCCATCGGTGCATCAATGACATGGACATGAAACCCTCATGCCTAGTGATACAGATAGTGGCTCGTAGTCTCAAACTGAGGGTCAATGGTCAAGTATCCAGTTCAGTTTCATTTTAAGTGGTTCAAGTCCAATTTCCATTTCAGTTATATCAGAAAGTTCATATCAGATGGTTCATATCAAAAGGGTCATATCAATAGTTCATTATCAGATGGTTCAATATCAGAAAGGTCAATATCAGATGGGTCAATATCAGAAGGTTCATAATCAAAGTTTCATAGCAACAGTTCATTTAAAAAGGTTTCTATTTAAAAGTCCATTTAAAGCAATCTTTCAAAAATGGTTTTCATAATAAATGATCTTACAAAATAGTTTTCATAAAAATGGTCTTTCAAAACGGTTTTCATAAAGATGGTCTTAAAATAGTTTTCTTAAAAACTTTTAGTAACTTTCATTTAAAAGTAGTATCGCATCTTTTTAAAATAGCTTTTCTCACACATTTTCATATATAATTCAGAAAGGTTTTCACTTCTAGTTACCAAAATCAAATAATCCTTCAAAGTATCAAGTGATTCAAATATTCATGTTACAAGGTGACGAACGAGTCATATCAAGTATCAAGGGAACATGGCAAGGCTCAATTATCAAGGTTCACAAATCAAGGGAAGCATAGCAAAGGCATAGATCAAATAAGAAAGCCCCAAATAAAAAGGCTCAGATCATAATCAAACCAATATAGACAGATGTATGTGAAACATGAAGAACGAATCAAAGTATAAGGGAACATAGCAATGGCTTAGGGAATCCTATAATGAATCAGAAATCCAGAATGTCATGAGAACGAAGGCACCCTTACTGAAAAAGGGTAGAATATCTGTACCTTATATCGCAAGTGAAAACACATCTAGAAATATAAAGATCGGAAACAAAAACTCCATCTTCAGCGAATCTACACGAATTCATGGTCGTCTTATTATTAATAGCTTATTTAATTCAGATTTCTTATTTTAGTCGGCTTTCCATTTTTAAGAAGCATTCAAAGTTATCATTTAATAAGTTTAAAGTGACAATATTAATAGCTTAGGGTTCATAATAGTATTTATATAAAGTTAAGGTTATTATGGTAGGTTTACAAATTTTTAGGGTTTATTATGTAATTATGATAAGTTTAAGGACTATTATGCAATTATCATAAAATTAGGGTATAAGATGTAATTATTATAAAGTTACAGGTTTTTTACAAGTTAAGTCCTTTAGTATTAGAAAAATAACAATTTAAACCCTTTAGTTTTGGAAAATAAACAAATAACACCTTTTTAATATCTTTACACTTTAACAGATTTTTCGTATGCACTGGACCTGTTTTAAATAATTTATGAATCATATTAGAACTCCTAAATAAAATTCCCAAAAATTCCCAGAGAACCCTATATGTCCCTAGTAATTTACCTAATTTTTCCAGATTTTATTAACTAGTATAGGTACGACTGAAAAATCCATTTCCCTAACATGTTCCATAATCGGATCTGATGAAACACCCGAAAAGTAATTAATTCACTACTCTATCTAGATAATTTATAAAATTCTAAAAAAATTCCAGTAACTAGTAGACATATCAAATATTATCCAGTTCAAAGGAAACCTTCTAATTCGACATGGTTTGAAAATGATAAATGAAAAACACGGACTGTTTTTCCAGATATACGAATTCGATTTGACACATAATTTTCTAAAAATCAAAAAGTGGTATCCCAGGCCTCTAAAAATCACAAGGTTAATTTCTACAGAAATATATTTCATTGAATTTAATTTTAGACTCAAGAAACTCCCAAAAACACTTGTTTATCATCAAGATTCAATTAATTAAAGTCGGTCTAATTTCCTGATCAGAAAACTGGTTCATTAATTCATGTGATCTTTTAGGGTTTTCATGAATCGATTAATTCCAATGACCTGAATATCATGCATGGATCAAGATAACTATTTTATTTAGATCATATATGATGTAAAGGGAGTCATAAAAATACCAGATGATTTTTAGATTGATCGAATGAGGTGTGGGAAGTTTATTCTTCTCGGCTGGAACAAAACTCGAACAAAAATCAAAACCAAGCAATCCAAGCTTTCAATATTCGAACTCCTATTTTTCTAGACTCCTTCTAACACCAAGGCATCCAGGAAAAATACCAAGAAAGTGCAGAAAATTGGTGGTGTCGATTTGGGAGTTTTTGTTTTAATCGGTTAAGGGTTTTGAGATAAAAATGGGAAAAATAATGGAAACCGTGTATATGTTGAGGAGAGGGCAGGGATTTTCGGCCCAAGGAGATCAATTAGGATAATTTTCTGATTTATAAAGATATTCCTCTTAATTTGATACTTATCCTTATTTAGTTAGTCATTTTAATTATTTAATAAGAAAACAAAAATATATATGTATATGTATAATAGTATTTTCAGCCCATGTAACATTTTAAATGATGTGACAATATTTTTAGGACATTTAGAACATTAAAATGTTCATGCAAAAATTATCATACTTCATATGTTGTTAGTTTCCAAGAGTTTAGGATTTAATTGGTGTTTTATTTAATTTATAAGTGAAATTTTAGGTTACAAGGGCAATTTGGTAATTTTGCATGTTTTGAAACTTTAGGTATTACAGTTGCGTTTTTAGGAATCTGAACTTTTAAACTATTACATATGAGATCCTTTTGATTTGGTGAATGGTCGTTACAATATCCTATTTTGTTAAGTATAGATTACTGTAACCTGTGTTTTGGCATAATGACCAAATGGTTACAGCCAACACCGGTTTTGCGTGCCACTTTTGTAATCGCTGATTTGAGCCCTATAATGTAGATTACCATCATGCATTATTGTTGACCCATCATTGATCTTTTCTTACTACTTAATCTCTTTGGAGGTCAAACCTTTTTGTTTCGCTGTGTCTCAGTTCATTTGGCATGTTGGTGCATGACTAAAACAAAGAAAAGATAAGTATTGCTCTGATTTTTTTATGCAATACTCCAATATAAAATTGCTGCATTTATATATCTGTGGTTTTGATATCTTAAATTTACAGGACTAATCAACTGCGGTACACGACTGTCTTTACAATTTTTTTGAGTACCAACAGGTTTTTTATATTCAACAACCTGATTGCATACTATGGACACAAACTAAATATAAAAAATAGACATAATATCAATGATGGATGTACCGACACTGAGCAAAGCTGTTACTGATTTTGCATGGTATGTGCATCCATCATTGATACTTTGTCAATATTTTTGTATCTCTCAAGTTTTCGTGGTCACATACAGTTCGCAGATGGCACAGGAAATAACAAGAAGCTTAAGGCGTTCGATAAAAAAAATCAAGATCTTTCTGGGCTCTTTTGTTTTGTACCGGTACATCTAACTTGCCAATTTCTTGCTTTTACATGTTCATTCATACTATGGAAACAAGCTAAATATAAAAAATAGACAAAATATCATTGATGGATGTATGGAGACCGAGCCGACCTATTACTGTATTCGCATGGTCTATGCATCCATCAATGATACTTTGTCCATATTTTTGTCTCTCCCAAATTTTCACGCTCACCTACCTGAAAACATTATGCTTCAACTCAGATTGCAACTGCTTTTATTTGCAGCCATGGTGCATATTGCCAAATTCAGTTTCATAAAAGGCTCTTTTCTATCACAAGCGTTAAATATTGGATGTCAATATTGGCAAACAAAGAATACTGTGTACTGTTCGTTTGTTAATATTGACACATGATGTTCAATGTAGTTGCCTGCTCTTACCTTTCTTCTCCAGTTCCTTTTGTTACTTCAGTGGGGTAGCAATGCGTCTGGTGCTGGCCATTGTGTAAAGTCTAACTGAAGTAACAAAAGGAACTGGAGAGGGAGATAAGAGCTTCCAGCTATGTTGGCATTGGGACAGTTTTACAATCGAATATTGGGTACATGAGATGAGGAGACGCTGCTTACTCCAATGTTGATTGCAAAAGGAAATGATGAACTTTTTGCTTATTAACTGTTTCATGAGTCGCTCAGTTCATTTGGCATGTTCCTACATAACTACAACAAACAAAAGATAAACATTGCTTTACTTAGGCTAGGGCTATGATGATTCAAACGTATTTTCTGAGACTAACGAATTGGGTACTCAAAGATTGTAACCGTAGCTTGGCATGGCAACGACTGGATGGCATCATTATGCAACCGTTTTTCTTTGCAGCCATGGCCGGTCATACATCTTTTTCACCCTGTTTGGTTATAAAATCTGAGCCTAATAATTGCCTTGAGCTTACAACTGTTTTCTTTCGCTGTGCGCCGGTTCATTTGCCATGGTGCTACATAACTAGAGAAAACAAAAGATACGTATTGCTAAAATTAAAATTCATTAGTATTTTTACCTGCCAATAGAATTTGTTTAGTATACAGCTAACCATTTGTTTCATGTTTTTCAATATATATATTTTTTTTTTATAAAATTCATAGATTTTATGCATCTTGGCAGGTTCAGTGCTACAAAACATTTTGATCATTAGTCCTCTGCATTTCAGTATAAGAGCAACCACATATTCTGTACATCGTGTGTCAATATTAGGAAATGAACACTATCTGACATTCTTTATTTGCCGATACTAACACTTGATGTGCTGTGTCTGTGATGTTAAGTTTTTTTTTGGCATATTCATAACTGCGTAAAACACAGTTGTGACGAGATATCAGCGATGGATGTACGGAGGCCGAGCCGAGCTATTATTGTATATTTTTGTACCCCCTCAGGTTTGCACGCTCACCTACCGCAATACATTATGCTTCAACTCAGGTCAAGATCGGCCGTTGGTCAGCTTCCATATATATACTTTGTATGTCTGCCTTTCAAAGGTATAAAATTTAATTTTAGTTAATTTAAATTTGAAAATGAAAGATTGTGTAGCCATAAACTTAAGTATTAATATGTGTTTATGGAATTCAATTTGTAGTCTTTAATAGTCGTCAGTTGTTAAAATTTGATTTTCTAAGATGCACACAGAAGCAACGTACCAGCGATGGATGTACGGAAACCGACCTAAACTATTACTGTATTTGCATGGTCTGGGCTACCCAGAAAGTTCTATTCCTCAGGTTTGTTAGTTCAAGTGACATACTCTGGTATGTATTGACATTTATTTCCCTACAAAACGTCGTTCGTTGCTTTACTAAGGGCAGTGCTATAATGATTCAGCCCTATTTTCTGACACTAATGAATTTGGTGGTGAAACATTAACTTAGCAAAAAATTATAGTTGTGGATTCTATAAAAGTGTTTCAAAGAGAAGTTGAAAGTAACAAGATATGTATTAGGTGCCCACATTACTTAGTAGATTAATGGTTTAACTTAATAAATGAGTCTGGAATTTCAACATAGTTACCCATTCTAAGTTCCCATACAGTTCCTTTTGTTCTTTCAACAATCTAGCAATTCGCCTGGTGCAGGCCTTTGCACAAAGGGATTTGAAATGACAAAAGGAACTGTAGGGGACCTCAGAAGGGTTAACTATGTTGATTTTTAAATTCCATTCTTTTTTATGACCTGAAACCAGCATTTACAAAGTAGTGTGGCCATGCACAGCTTGCTACATTGAACTTCACCTTGAAAACCTCAATTATTAGGGCACATCTATCTAACAATGTAGCTGGGTTCAATTGGCTAAATTGGCCGAGTTCCCTACAACCATTTGTCTATCAAGCACACTAATGGTTTTAGGGAACTCGGTAAAATTAACCAATGGAACCCATATACATCGTTTGATAGATGGGCTCTGATAATTGAGGCGTGTTGATTGTGATAATGATATAGTGTGTATTGTTCATGACAGGCTGCACTCCTTCATTATCCCATTCAACACGAGTCCTAATACTCACATGCTTTTCTAGAATCAACAATTTTTTCTTCCGCACACTGTTGGGAATTATGATGCCTATCAAGAGCAGACAACTTAGGTCTGGTAGTTTACTGAGTTAGGTCTGTTTGTGATTTAGGTCTGGTTATGTAAAGTTTGGTAGTACATGTTAAGTCTGGTTGACTTATAGAGTTAAGTCTGGTCTGGTCGTGAAGATAGGAAAGTTTGTTAGAGTTATATTTGGAAAAGATACATTGCGTGTATGTATCTTTATAGAAGATTTGTATATATCTTCTGTGTCGTCTAGGGTTTCCTTGTGTTATAAAAGGATCCCTAAAGGTTGTTAGTGAAGGTGTGTGAGTTGTACGATTTGATCATAGTGAATATCAATATACGAAGTTAGTGATATCCCTGCTTGTGTTCTTAATTGTTCTTGTTAAGATTCCGCATTAACATTAACAATCACTTAGGGTTTCTCACTTAGATTGGTTCAGATTTATCCTAACCATCTACTAGGTATTCAAAACTACTTAGTGATCCATATACAATTTGTGGACCAACAAGTGGTATCAAAGCAAGGGAGAGACTCTGAATTCGTAGAACACTAAAACCTAATTCTCACTCAAATCACCCTTCACAATGTCTGAACTCGATAAGCCTGAAACTTTCTCAATCCATAACAGTGAGGATGAGCAATCAAACCATGAAGATGAAGGAAAAACCGAAACCAGTAACTCCCAAACACAACAACAACCCATCCCTTCCACAACCACAATCTCAAACATAAAACTTCCACTACTGAAGAGAGAAGAATATGATATATGGGCCATGGAGATGGAACACTATCTGGAATACATTGATAGTGATGTATGGAAGGTGATCCAAAAGGGAAATTCTAAGAAGAGAATTTCACAAGGGAATGATGGGCAGCTCAGAATAATGCCACCAGTATCTGCTGAGGAGATTAGGGCTGTGGAGAAGGAAAAGAAGGCCAGAACCTTGCTTCTTATGGCTATTCCTAAGGAGCATCTACAAAGGTTTCATGGCATTCTTGATGCTAAGGAGATGTGGGAAGCCATCAAGAAACGATTTGGAGGTAATGCTAACTCCAAAAAGATGCAAAAGGCTGTTCTTAAACAGCAATTTGAAACATTTAGTGTTTCAAAGACTGAAGGTTTGGAGAAGGGCTATGACAGATTTCAACATCTGTTAACACAACTGGAAGTTCATGGTGCAGCAGTCTCAAATGAGGATGCAAATCACAAATTCCTCAGATCTTTACCATCAGAATGGGGCAATGTATCTGTAGCAATGAGGATTAAGGAGGAAGTAGACTCTATGACACCTGATGACCTTTACAATAATCTCAGGATGTTTGAAAGGGACATCAGTAATAACACTCAGGGTTCAACCAGTTCATCAAATGTTGCTTTTGTGTCTCAAAACAAAAGCAGTACTTACAAGGTTAGATCTGGTGTTAGGTCTGGTAACTATGAAACTCCTTCAAGTGAAAGGTCTGCTTCAAGTTTTACTGATGAAGTGATACATTCTTTTTTTGCCAATCAAACGGAAGATGAAAGCTTTATTAGTGAAGACCTTGAACAGATTAATGATGCTGAAGTTGAGGAGATGGATATAAAATGGCACATTGCCATGGTTGCTTTAAGGGTCAAACGATTTCAGAAGCAATATGGTAGGACTATCAACTTCAACAACAAATCACCAGTGGGATACACAAAGAGGACTGTTGAATGCTACAACTGTCACAAGCATGGGCATTTTTCAAGAGATTGTCCAGAGAAGAAGTCTGCTGATGAGAAAAGAGTTGAAGATGGGAAGATGGAAAAGAATCAGATGAGCCTGCTGACAATGGAAGCTGGAGGAGTCAATTGGGGTGAGCATCCAAGAGTAAATGAGGAGTCGGATCATGCTCTCATGGCCATTGGTAATGAGGTATCATTATGCTCTAAATTATGTACTGACTCATATAATCATGTTAAGGCTTTGTGTGATGAGCAGCAAGAACAAATAGGTGATCTAGAAGTAAATTTATTAGCACATAAAAATGCTGTAAAAACTTTAGAGGCACAAAAGGTCACCCTTCAAAATCAACATGCTGCTTTAAATGAAAAACTATACTTTCAAGCTAATAAGATATATGAACAAGATGAGAAGCTTAAAAGGTATAGACAATTAGGGCTTAAAATTCAGAAGGAGAGGGATGAGCTGAGAAAAAGGGTAGATCAATGGAACAATTCAAACAATAACCTGTTTAAGTGTTGGGATTCTCAAATTAAGTCAAATAAAAAATGTGGCTTAGGATATGAGGAAAATGAGAACAGGGCTATATTTAAGAATAGAGAAGAGGACTATGCTGATAAACCTTTGTACAATAGGTTTGTTAAGTCAGGTGACTTTAAGGGAGTACCACCACCTTTGAGTGATGACTATACTCCTCTTGAAAAAGAAGAGTTGGATGATTCACTCTTTGTGTATGGTAAGAAAGGTCCTCAAGTGTCTGAACCAACTACCTCAGAGGACAAATCTAGTAGATATTCTTCTTGTCAATCCAATGACTCTGAAGGATCTATTGATGGTTCCTCTGATCACTCTAAGTCTAAGTCAATCAGTGAGGAAAAAGAGAATCCTGAACCTAAGGTTGTTAAGGAGAGTGAACCTGTTGTTACTAAACCTTTAGTGACTGAACAAAAGGCTGAGACAGTTAAACCTAGTTGTGTCAATCACATAAAAACTCCTAGGGAATCTGTTAAATTGAATGAGTCACCTAGAAGCAATAGTGTTCACAGAGAAAGTAGGAGTAGTTATACTTATGCTCCTAAAAGATGCTTTGTGTGTGGAAGTTTGAGTCATTTAATAAGAGATTGTGACTTCCATGAAAAGAGAATGAAAAGAGAGGCTGAGCAAAAGAGAATGAATGTTAATAAGGTTCAAGGTTTAAATAAACCAGTTTGGAACAATGCTAGTAGAGTTAATCATGCTAACCAGTTTGTCCCCAGACCAGTTCAACTAAATAACACTACCAGACCTAACTCCTTTGTTAGTTCTGGTAGACCAAATTTTGGGTCTGGCTACAGAAACTTTAATATGAATAGGCAAAATGCTAATTTTATGAGGCCTAAAGTGAATACTGGTTATGTTAACTCTGTGAGACCTAATGTGAACTCTGGTTTTGTAAGACCCAAGCAACCTTTTCAAAAACCTCAGGTGAATGAAAATTTTCAAAGAAATGATTTTTACAAAGCTCATTCACCTGTAAGGAGACAAAGAGATTCAAGTAGGGGATCTACTGATAATTTCTCTGATTGCTGGACTTGGAATCCATTTAAAAATGAATTTACCTATAAGTCCAGACATGGTTTCACTGGAGCAAGTTCATACAAGACCTATAAGTATATTACTCCACAGAAAGGACTCAAGCCGACTCAGGCCTGGGTTGTTAAGAAAAACTGATCTTCTTTCTTAACTTTGTATAGTTTGTATTTTTGTTTGTTCTTTCTTTTGCTATTCTTTTTGGTTATTCTTATTTTCAGTACTTACTTTATAGTATGTGTGTTTGGTATTTTGTGCTTAACTTTGTTTTGCAGTTGTTAGCTCTTTTCTATTTGCAAGTAATTCATACGTGCAAAATTAAAACATCAGAACCAAAAAGCCCTTTATTTCATAACAAGAAATTGCATTCTAGATGCAAGTTACAAGGCTTCATAAGACAAAAGATTTAACCCAAACCAGCTAAACATCACCACCTACACCTTCTGCTTCCCTTTACCCATGAAGTCAGGAATGGTCTTCTTGGCTCCTCTGCCACCAAATTGATTCCATGCTTTTGGGCATGGAAGTGCAAGAATCACACTGCTTGGTGGAGGACGTGGCACAGAACCACTACTCAGGGAAGGCACAATCTTCGAAGGAAAGGTCTCTTCATCAT
Source organism: Artemisia tridentata subsp. tridentata (assembly GCA_021014915.2). NCBI lineage: Eukaryota > Viridiplantae > Streptophyta > Magnoliopsida > Asterales > Asteraceae > Artemisia > Artemisia tridentata. Next base: position 21,414,559 of record CP139501.1, on the reverse strand, counting down.
TCTTGGAGAGGTCTTCTTCTTTGGCACTTTTATCATCCACATCAGAAGGAGGAGTTGGTCTTGAAGTTTTTGGTGTTTCATTGTCTGGTTCCTTTTCAGACAGATCATAAGCAGCTAGCCATTGTTTCAGGGTTGCTTCTCTCAGTGTCTTGTTTCTTGTGATTGCTGAATACCCTGGTGGGAAGTATCCACCCCATCCTCCTGAGGATGTATCAGAGGATGAGTCATTTGGATCCCAGGAATCGGATGAAATCTTTATGGTTTTTAAGTTGGATGGATCCATTATGCTTATAAGGTTTTACTCTGGTTTGTAATGGTATTTGTGATAAAACTATGGGTGGTTTTATAGGGAAAATCAAGGTTTAATGTCTTTTAATGCTTGGTTGGTGTATGAGTTAATACTTGCAGGGAAAGAGTTATTAATTGTGTTTTTGGAAAGTTGACCTTCGTTTTTATTTTGGTTAAGTATTTTCTAGTAAAAAAAAAAAAAAAAAAAAAAAAAAAAAAAAAAAAAGGGAATTTACACTTAAGGGGAGGTAATGTACATTTAAGGGGAGGCAAATGTACAAGTTTTAAATGTTTTTAAAATCGGGTAACCTTAAGTGTTAAATCTGGTAGCTCATGTGTCTTGCAAAAATTGGTTTTTGTCTCCTCTTTCTTGTTGTTTCAACTAATTCTTGCAGAGAAGAGTGGAATGAGGTGTTGCAAAACTTTGCATTCGCTATAGAAATTGTGTAAGTCCACTCTCTTAGTTAGGTCTGGTAAGTGTATGATTCGGCCTGGTTGACTTTTTAGGTCGGGTAGTGTTAATTTTATGACCGTTAGATCTGGTCAGAGTAAATAAAGATTTTACTAATATATTACCGTTGCACTATTTTCGGTAAAACAAGATATTTATGAAGTATATAAACTTAAAATTTGATATTATTTATCTTCTTTTATTCTTTATTTGCTTCCAAATTTAAATAATCTTTATTACTCACGACTCTGTTTCTACGCAAATATTTTTCAAAACCCTACCTTTCTTGTCAACCAGACCTAAATCATTAACTCATCCATGGCTAATCTCAAGTTTGTGGACAAGCATAATCAAGTTGGGTTCTTGAAGAAGCCAGATCAAAGTGCAGGTTTTGAACAAATTGTGGATTTTCTAAAAGGTTCTTATATTTGTTATTCATTAACTCATAATCCTACTATTTATCAGTCCCTTGTCAAGCAGTTTTGGAGGTCGGTTACCTCTGAGACTCTTGATGATGGGACACCATGCTTAAGAGTTGTCATAGACAAAAATGGTTTTACCATTTCTGAAGCATCCATTAGGGACAGTCTCAAATTGGATGATGCTTTAGGAGAATTTGATTTGTCTAATGAGGATATTTTTGAGGGTTTGAATAGCATTGGGTACCCCACAGATGGAAGCTTTACTTTTTGGAAAAGTCATTTTTCACCTCAGTGGAGGTTTTTAGTACATCATTTACTTCAGAGCTTAAGTCCCAAAAGTGGTGGATGGGATCAATTTGGAAGCAGAATTGCTTCTGCATTGGTCTGTTTATCATCTGGAAGGAAATTTAACTTTTCAAAATTAATTTTTGAAGGAATGGTGAAAAATGCTAAGAACCCAAAATTTTTAATGTATCCAAGATTTTTGCAAATGATCTTGAATTTTGAAACTAGGGATAAAGTGCCTTACATCAGTGTGGCCTTTACTTCTAAACTTTTTGCAAATCTAAAAAGGAGTTTTCAAGGGACAGACAAACCTTTGCTTGCTGCTATGCTTGGTACTAACAATGCAGGTACTTCTGGAGCTGCACAAGTGAACCCTGATGAAGCTCAAGACCAAGTCTCATCTAGGTCTGCTACACCTAGGTCTTCTCCAATTCCATCACCGCAACCAGGTCCCTCACCATCAGTTGAAAGATCGTCTACACCTATCCAACAATCTTCACCTCCACAACCACATGTTCCAAGTCCTGAAATGGAGGAGGCACATAATCCCATTACTGTGGAAGATCTCCTTGTCATTGTTCCTCAACTACAAAAGAAGATTGACATATTGGAAAAGACTAATGAGGCACTCAGAAAAGCTTATGTGACTTTGGTGAAGAAAGTAAAGAAAATGGGAGTAGCAATGAAGAAAAAGGGTGTCTCTTTTGATGATGAGGAAGATGAAGCTGAAAATTCTTCCAAACAGGGGAGGAATTTGGAGGAAGAACAAGAAAATATTCTTCAAACACCAGTTCAAGAACCACTTGTTCAAGATAATGTCACCACAATTAGTCCAGAGACATTGGAAGTTGCAGAGACTTTGGCTCAATCAATGGGCAAAATCAAACAGGATAGGAAAAGAAGAAGGTTAATTTTGTCTGTTGAGGAAGAGGTTGAAAAGTTTGGGACTATATCTGATGAAAAGTCTGGTGACAAGTCTGGTGAAGAAAAGTCTGGTAATGAACTTAGTTCTGGTAATGAAGAAACTTCATTGCCAAAGAAGTCTAAAAGAAAAACAAGAGAAGAACTTGCATCTGAGGCTGAAATTGAGAGGATTAAGGCTCAAGATATTGCTGATGAAGAAAGACAAAAGATGTTAGATGCAGTCTATGCAAGACAGTTGGCTGAAGAATCTGATGATTTTTCAAAACTACTCAATGTTGATGATGAAGTGAGAGCAAAGTATGAAGAGCTGCTAACTATTGAAGGTTTAACTGCTGATGAACGTGCCAAACAGTTAGCTGACTTCATTAATGCAAGGAGTAATGATGATACATTGGGTGGATTCTTGGAAAAGTTCAAACTTCAAAAGAAATCAAAGATTCCAAAGAAGATGTCCATGGCAGAAAAGAAGTATGATATGAAGATGTATCTTAAAAATCAAATGCATTCTTCTTTGGAACAGATGAAAAAGAAGTCATATGAAGAAATTCAAGTAGCATATCTCAAGGCATTTGAGAGGGATCAAGGTTACAAAGCTACTGATTATGATGATGTGCAGAAATTTTGCTTTCAAGGTAGAAAGGATAAAGAGACTGAACTAGTCATTGAACCTGATAAAGTGATTGATACACAACCTGAAGCTGGTAAGTCAACAGAAGAAGTGCAAGATGAAGTGATTAAGCCTATTGTGTTTCAAAGAAGAAAAGGTTTGGAAAGGAAAAGTAAATCCAAGAAAGTAGTTGTTGAAGAGGAATTAGATGAAGAACCTTCATCTGAAGGAGCCACAATGGGGACTATTGAAAGCACTAAGGAACCTACTAAGGTTGTCAAGTATCAACTTATCATGACTGGTGGAAGGGCTGCATATCAAATAATAAGGGAAGATAATTCTAACATTGTTTATATGAATTTTGCTGGCATTTTGATTGATGTGAATAGGGAAGATCTTCAAGAACTTTATCAGTTGGTGAACATTAAATATGGAGATCATCCACCTGAAGATGAATTTGAAAGAGTCTTTTGGGGAAATTTGAAGGTGATGTTTGAGCCACCAACTGAGTCTGATATAGTGTGGAAACTTCCTGAAAAACATAGCATTGTCAGCTGGAGATATTTTCATACCTGCAAGGTACATTGTGTTTCATTAAAGAATGTTGATATTTATATGCTTGCAGAGGTGGAATATCCCTTATCATCAAGTGTTTGCAAGGAAATGATGAGCAAAAAGTTGTATGCTAGTAAAAAGGATGAAGGATATGAGATGTTATTGGATTTAATTAAGAAGCAGTCTTTGAAGGATGTAGCCTAAGAGTGTTTGAAAGAATTTTCACAAGTTGTTGAGTGAGACTATTGGAACTTCTCACTTGGTGGAGGTGCTTTGCACTAACACATCAAAAGGTTATCAGTCCACCTTGTCTCATCAACATAAGGACTGGCTAATCCTGAGCAAACGGCTAACAGGTAAAGATTGATCAAATCCGTTTATGGCTGACAATTTGCCAAAAATTGTATGGTACTCAACTCACCATATCTAAGATAAGTGAAGAGTTGGCTAGCCCACAAGGTTATGGCTTGTGGTAAAGGCAGTGGAAAACCATAAATGGTAATCAATTCACCATGATGAGGTGCTTTTCCATCAAGGAATTGACTAGTCCAGAAGCAAACGGCTTTTGGTAAAGACTTAACAAATCCGTTGATAAGCTGATGATTTGCTTAAAATCATATGGTTATCAGTGTACCATGGTCTTACACACCAAAACATTTGGCTACTCCAGTAGTAATGGCTATTGGTAAAGAGACATCAAATCCATTAAATTTCAATGATTCACCTCTCACAGGTGTTAACACACCTGGAAGTGATGAGAATAGATATGAAACTTAATATGAATTGATGTACATATAGTCATTGTTGCTGCCAAGTCCATATCAGAAGAGCTTATCAAGATTCAAGCTGCTAGAAAGGAACAAGACCTAAATACATTTCAAAGTGTTCAAGATTCAATCCTCAGAAGGCTAAATCAGAAGAACTTGAAGTTCATGAAGCATGAAGATCAAGTTAGGGGAGGATTGTTGGGAATTATGATGCGTATCAAGAGCAGACAACTTAGGTCTGGTAGTTTACTGAGTTAGGTCTGTTTGTGATTTAGGTCTGGTTATGTAAAGTCTGGTAGTACATGTTAAGTCTGGTTGACTTATAGAGTTAAGTCTGGTCTGGTCGTGAAGATAGGAAAGTTTGTTAGAGTTATATTTGGAAAAGATACATTGCGTGTATGTATCTTTATAGAAGATTTGTATATATCTTCTGTGTCGTCTAGGGTTTCCTTGTGTTATAAAAGGATCCCTAAAGGTTGTTAGTGAAGGTGTGTGAGTTGTACGATTTGATCATAGTGAATATCAATATACGAAGTTAGTGATATCCCTGCTTGTGTTCTTAATTGTTCTTGTTAAGATTCCGCATTAACATTAACAATCACTTAGGGTTTCTCACTTAGATTGGTTCGGATTTATCCTAACCATCTACTAGGTATTCAAAACTACTTAGTGATCCATATACAATTTGTGGACCAACACACACCTTGGTACTTTCAGCTTCCCCTCGAAAACCCATTCCTATGTCACTGTCATTGCAATGGGTTTGGCGCGAATCTTTGCACATATTTCATCAACATGGCAATAGGATTTCGAGTGGAGGCTGAAAGTACCAAAGTGTGTTGTGGTACGAACATCCAACTTAGATGGTTGCTCTTATCTTCCCCTCTAATTCCTTTTGCTATTTGAACGGGCTACCAATACGTCTGGTGCAGACCATTGTTTAAAGACCGTATAAATAACAAAAGGAATTTGAGAAGGAGGTAAGCGTTTCCACCTATGATTATTGGCCCTGCTAAACTAATTAGTGTACATTTTTATAGAAACTTGCCTATGCTCCCTTTTCATTATCTAATTGGTATTCATTTTTATAGATGCTCAAATTGTTTTATGCATGTTCACAGGTTCAGTCCCACAAAAGGGTCTGATCACCGGTCGTGTGCATTTCACCAAAGATAGATGGAAAACTGAAGAGAATGTTGTGACAAGTAATCTGGTGCAGATTACTTCTTTGCACCATCCTCTTCTGTTACCCATCTATCTTTGAGAATTGCACCTTATTGTTGGTCAGGACTTTTTGTGAAACTGCAGTTACGAATAAGACTTTCCACCTATGATTATTAACACCTCTTTTCTAACATAGATTAAGTAGGTTGGCAGAATTGCATATATATCCCTCCCAAAGTGAATAATTGCATATATATCCTTTGTACAAGTTTTTGGGGCACATAGTACAATGGTTTTTATGCATGCTTTGGATATATATGCAATTATGCATTTTCGGAAGGATATATATGCAAAAACCCCTAGGTTGGCAAGCATTCAATTATTCCGGAGAATTCTGCATCCTGGTAAGGACGTGTGAAGACATCTTTTTTTAATCTATTCTTACCGCCGTAATTAGTAAATGACTATTAAACAATCAACTTTAATCCCGTTGCATGCTATATTTTCAGCATTCAAAGATGGCACAGGAGATAACAAGAATCCTAAGTCGCTCGATAAAAAAAATCAAGATCTTCCTGGGCTCTTTTGTTTTGTACTGGTACATCTAATTCACCGATTTATTGCTTTTACATGTTCATTCATGCGTACCTGCGGAAAAAAAAATTTGTGTGTCTTACAGTTGTTGTGTTCATGCTGTCTAATCAGCAAATGTGAAATGTCATTTGAGAATTACTTGAGCTGTTGGGTTAAATGTGTTGGTTCAAAGACATTTTTAATATCGTTTTACCTATCGTATTACAAGGGAACATAACAAGAGTTACTTTTCCTTTTTGCTACACTCTATTGTCCGATCATAGCCGTTTTAGTATTCTCAGTTTAAATTGGATTTGATCATTTGATGAATGCAAAAAGAATCGCCATCCACCATTTTAGAAAAGAAGATAACAGGAATTAGTTTCTCTTTAGCTACTACTCAAGAAATTGTGAGTTTTTTTTTTCTTTATTTTTATTTTCTTATTTTTCTTATAAGATCTGCACAAAGACACTCATTAATATTCTTTAATATTGTTCTGGAAACTATGAAGAAGACTGCCCATCCCCATCCATTTATCATCCTTTTTTTCACCTATGCAGCAACACTTTTAGCTGAAGGCCAGCCACTCATGGCACCAAGACACACCGGCCTTTTGTACATATTCAAACTTTTTCCAAACGTTGTTAGAGACGAAAAACCAATCTTTTGTATGCCAATTACATTATAAATTGTAGCTGCACGCCAACCTTAACTGTGCATATATGCTTTCTACAGCGGATACATTTGGGTGTAGCCCTCATTTTTTGTGTAACATTCGGGCTGACCCTCATTTTTTGTATAACATTTATGCAGCAAATACCTTCATTGTCATGTTATATAATCCTTCATATCATAAGTTGTTAATATACTCTTTCATAACAATCTGTTGATATATAAAGTTATAATAGTTGCCTAACAAATTTCCAGATCTGCAGCTGCAAGAATATGTATAAAAACATATGCACCTTATTTACTTACAACTTTTTGCGCCGTATTTGTTTCAAATCTTTCTTTGCAGCCATAGGAAGGTCTACATCTTTTTTACCGTATTCGGTTTAAGAATCTAGCCTTAATAACTGCTCCTTTATGTCGAACTGTTATAAGCCATAACGGTTACATTTGTTGGTTACATCCAAAGTTGTAGTTATAGCTAATGGAGATACTGTATCTTTAACATATGGCTTGCTTCAGCTGTTCATCTCCAAAAAAAACATGTATTCAGATTTTAAAAATCTGAGCTTAATACATGCTACTCTATGTACGCCTGTTACAAAGACAAACGAGGAATTTAAGAAACAACCCATCTTTATTATATCAGAGAAAAATAAATGTGGCCACAAATAAGGATAAAAATGACAGTAATAACATATGGCTTAATAACAGCTACACAATGATTAAAAAAATTAGGGTTACTATTCATTTTCGTGTTCATCCCCTCACAGCCAACTGTAGCTGCCAATGGAGCGGATAAGATAAACTTGAATGGCCTTCGAATGTCGGTCCTGGAGCAACCCCTTCGGATGTAAAAGAAAAACTATGGTTGTAAGTAATAATGAACAGGGTGGAGCACCAAATTAGTTGACAAAAATATCTCATTTATATTACTTATTCATTATTAAACATACATAAATTTTTGTAACACACTATAACACTCTAACGCAACATACTCATTTTTTACCCCCTTTTTAAAGCCAAACTTACATGTACAAACACCCCGCTGCAACGCGCGGGCATCCAACCTCGTTTCTAGACATAATTAAAGTACATTAGTATATAAGTAAAATCACAGGATAAAGTGAACATGTCTGATGAAACCAATAGTTTCACAGAGTCAGGGTATCTCATTGAATTCTGAGTTTGACAAAAGAGTATATTTGTTGGTTTTGGATCCAAACGGAACAAGCTGAATCCTAATGTTTGCTTCGCATTTATTATACATCGGATAGACGCTACATTTCTACAGTGAAGTATATTGCCCATAAAGTAATATCATGCATGAAATCTTTTGATGTTTCTTATATATGGTGAGAGTTAAATGCATAAATGGTCCCTGTGGTTTGCCCAAATTGCAGGTTTAGTCCCTATGGTTTCGAAAGTGCAGGCGGCCTCCCTGTGGGGAAACCTTGGTTCCGTTTTGGTCCCTGGCCGTTGCAGAAATGGTCCCTGTGGTTTGCTCATAATTGCACGTTTAGTCCCTGGCCAGGGACCAAAATGGAACGGCCAGGGACCAAAACGGAACCAAGGTTTCCTCACAGGGAGGCCGCCTGCACTTTCAAAACCATAGGGACTAAACCTGCAATTTGGGCAAACCACAGGGACCATTTATGCATTTAACTCTTTTGATGTTTCTTATATATGGTGATAAATTAGGCTTTAATTAGTTTCTAAACACCCAGCAGTCAGCCCGTCACCATCAAAGCTTTAACAGACTGGTTAATAAGTTACAGGTACATCTCGAACAATACCTGGCACAAATCTTTTAAAACAATACCTGCATTTTCCATATCTCATGCCCAAAAGGTGAGCCAAAACAAAAAGTTAACAGACTGGTTAATAAGTTACAGGTACATCTTGAAAGCCTTACGTACGACGGTCTGGTTTACTACAAATTCTAATAAGATTTTACAGTACAAAGCAACATTCTATTGTACAGAACGCTTCTTGGATTACTCTTTCTTGGGTTCTTCCTTCTTGGGTTCTTCCTTCTCGGTTTCTTCCTTCTCGGGTTCTTCCTTCTTGGATCCCTTCTTGGGTCCCCTCTTCTTAGATTTACCATTCGCAGATGTATTCTCTGCAGGCTTAGCCTTCTCGGATTCTTCCTTCTTGGGTTCTTCCTTCTTGGATCCCTTCTTGGGTCCCCTCTTCTTAGATTTACCATTCGCAGATGTATTCCCTGCAGGCTTAGCCTTTTGTCTGAAACGAGAATCCGTAAAACAATCAGTTAGTCAAAATCCCATCCATACAAAACTAACACTGTAAACTGTACTAGTATTCTTATTTTTTAGCTTCTGTTTAGCATGCAGACACGGTAGTTATATGGATGCTGGTCTATACTAAAAACATGAGACTTGATAACTCTTAAATAATACAAATTTAATGCAGGACCAAACTGATTCTGAAGACACGGTAGTTATATGGAGCCAAGAAACCAACATGATACATACAGAATGCTTTGAACTTACTTGGTTCTATTTGGATTTATCAAGTCTTCAACAGCTTCATTCACTGCATGAAGCGCCATTTTCTTCACCTGCCATGTAGCAGCAAAAGCACCAATTTATCTTACAACAAAACAATCCACATTCAAAACATGTATTGCTATGAACCTAATAGGCGTTTACATTGCTTATAAACTATACTACAGCTTTTTTATAGCTCATACATTCAGGGTTCACAAAATGGACTTCAGCAATAAAAGGTTGACCCACCCAGGAGCTTCACATAAGGGTCAAAACATAATTATATCACTGCACTTATCCCAACAAATTCATGAAATATAAGCTGCCATTGTATCATTTGATTTTTAAAATAAATTTACTGATACTTGATAACTAATGTTGGGTATGAGCAAGTCTTCTAGATTGTAGTTTAGGAACTAGTGACAGTTACTTTGCAAAACAAAGAGAAAGTGTAATCCTAATAATCTAATTGAGGGGAACAAGCGAGTGTGGAATCCTAACAAAAGGGAAGAAGCAACTATAAGAACTATCAAAAAGTAGGAACTTTTAAAACGATGGCTGATAGAATATCTAATATTGCAATAAAGACAAATCAGACAAACAGTTTACCTCCAACTTATCTTCTTTTGCCCTATGATTTTGCGGAAGAACGCGGAAATCTTCTGTCAGGCGGATACATTCACCAACATTTTCGGGAGAAACAAAATCCAATGCGACCTTTATACATGACTGCAGTAGCACAATATCAACAAAAAAAACATACTTAAGTCAGTAAAAAAAATATAGTAATGAAAACTATTTTTCACATATCCTGTGACTTTACAATTACGTTCAGTAACAACTATGAGTAACGATGCATGTTTGCCTTGCCAGGTGTTAACCCATAAACTTTATGACAAACATTAACTGTCAACAAAGTATTAAGGCATCTAAACAAAGCTTGCAGGAAGCGCAAACTACTCAAATTCAACAAGAGCAGATCAGTCAGTCTGAGTAGAAACCATCTGATGCAGTGTTAAAAGAACAGAAAATAAAGCTTTCAAGGGTTGGAAAACAATAAAAGTTAAGACCCTCTAGAGAACTGTCCCTACAATAAAATAAAATAATCAAGATAACATAATCAATAAAATAATCAAGATAACATACGCCTGCCAAATTACCAAACCAGACTTCTAAATGTCCCTACAAAAGTATTTCAACAAAACATTGAGGTTGACTGGTTGAGTGGCATATCACAGTGAGCTTTACAAATCCTATTGATTTTGCAATCACCATTTAAGAAATGTCTTCTCAAAATTATTAGAAACAAAATAGTTGAAAGTGATTCTCACTAAAAGTCTAGGTGGGTGTACTTTTTCGCATATACACTTTTTACATCTTCGCATCTCTTTAATTCGAAATGATTTGATTATTCCACGTTCATATTTGCCATTGTAGTGCATAACTAGCCATTTTAATTATAAAATTTGCAATAATCATAACAATCTATAATCTTTAAAACCATATTCAACATCTCGTTTGTAAGTGTAATTGGTGATGTGTGGTTTATGTATGCATTCAAAAATGGGATTGGTTTAAAAAACAAGGAGAAGAGATAAAACATGAAATATTTAAATAGAAAAAAAAAATTTACACCGTATTTAATTGGGTAGAATTTGCAGGTATAGCTGTGATGGTCAGGCCCGGATTTAAGCATGTGCAGGGTGCACAGGGCCTCCATTTTCTTAGGGCCCCAATATCTAAATCTGTAACGTTAGTATAAACAAACTTTTGGACGTTTTTATTCATGTAAATGATGTTTTATGATGGAATAAATACGTTTTGCATTGTTATAATATAGTTATTTGAGTTATAATTGAGAACCAGAGCTTAGGATTTTTATTTTTTTTTAATGGGGTAAATATGCATGGGTTGTTCCAGTGAAGAAGATGACACAAAAGTCAAAAAGTTTGTTTTTATTTAGTAATTTCAGTTTTAGCCCATGTAGTTTGCTTATTAAACTTACCATCATTTAATGTATAATAGATGTTTTGGCTGTCTACACTTGTATTTCAAAAACATACTACACAATTCCATACTCTATGAGAGTTATCTTTAGAACTTTAAAGATAATTTATAAAACTTTCGAAAAAAAAAAAAAAAAAAAATACTAAGATGATTAAAGAATGTAAAGTTTGCTTATTTTTTAGCGGGTATTGTTCAAGGGCCTCTAACGTAATATGGCACAAGGCCCCCGAAATCCACGGGACGGCCCTGGTGATGATGTAAAAGGAAGCAGTGTCATACTTTCATTGGGTATGCTATGGATTTGTTAATGAGTGTATAAGTGTAGATGAGTCTGTTGATTAGGGCTAACACTGTGTTCTCAAATATCACTTAAGAAAAGAAAGTAGAGAAAATGAAGTGAACAAAAAATGGTTGTGTTCTTGAGTATCGGTTAAGGAGGAAAAGAAAAGTAAAAAGACTCGAAAAGAATGGTGATTTGGTTGATTCTGGAGTAGAAAGTTTCCTCCCAAAATTGGGCTAAAATGTTTACTTCCAATTTCTTTATTTTTTCTTACTAAAAAACACTTGAGAACTGAGCGTAAAATAGAATTCCATAAATGTTAATGCTCTCACCCCCTTGTTAAAGACAAGGGAATAACATCACTGCTGCAAACAGCAAGGAGTTATCTAATGTTGTTTGGAAGTGGTGAACGAAGTTGACTTTGACTTATAGCATTTCTCCTTCTCTTAGCTGAAGGCTTATCCATGAATCCGGACTTAAAGAACTTGAGGGCATAGGATTCAATCCAGCCACAGGTTCTCCCTATGGCTACCTTGTTGCGAACGAAAGACCGGATCTCTATTCTTCCAGCAATCTTCTTTTGATATGGATTTTGACATTTTCACTTTGCAACCTTCAACTTTTATGATTTTACACAACTGTCCCTCATTTAAACCTAGCTGAAGACAAGATTTGCAGCCAACTGCAGAGATTATTCTCCCCAAAGACATACCCATTACACATGTGTTCCCATTTGAACAAACTCTTCGTTAGTGGGTCATCCTTGATACCACTTTGGGCTTTAACATGGGCCCTTGTTGTGAAATCAAGGCTTGACAAAAACAGCCATTTTAAACAAGAATTTTGAAGCTAAAACTACATGAAAATAATTTCATATAAAAACAGCCATATACTTCGCTTTGGCAGGATTGGGTATTGTTGGTAAAATTCGTAAAAGCAGGATCTGTAACACAACCCATTGTAAAAAAAATAATCAATCCGCCAATATTAAAGGAAATGAAACACTCCAAATCACCAAGATCTTCTGAAGGAAACGAGAAATTGGAAGATTAAAGGTAGAGCTCCATTCATTTTCACACTATATTTTTACCCTCATTATCCGAGACAAAGGTAAAAAAAGCTGGAAATGTAAGAATTTGCTTTCTGGATACAAAAATCCGTCCGGCTAAAAAAGGCATTTGGGATAAATTTCTTCAAAAGCTCATCGTGTCTCCTTTGCTATTTCTAGTAGGAAATAGCTCGATGATTTGGCAAATAACTACTTGGTTGTACTTTAAGCTTCATCTTAAAATAAAATTACACGTAGAAGATTAAAATGACCACATATTGTGCACATGTGATCTAGCTTGCTTGGTTTAAGTCCATCAAGATCATAGGTTGTTAAAGCCCTTCAATACACCATTATCAATTTCTTACCCATCAATGGATTTGCATTCAAGTTACTAAAACTGAGCGGAGGGCACTCTCCCCTGAGTGGGCCGTTAAATCAATCGTGCTAACTTAGTGTGAACAATATTGCCTTCCACATGTTGTACTTGTGGCTGGGAGTGTGAGCCGATCAGCGTTGCCGGTTATCAACATTTTAGAAGAATATTGCGCCAACCACAAACTAGATGGCCATTTGATCATCTCCCTTGACATTTCTAGCATAAACCAATAAGCAAATCAGCAACCTAGACTTTAGGTGGACTTTAAACCAACATTGTCTTCCACACATTGTCCTTACAGCGGGTCGTGTGGGCTGATCAGCGTGCTCGTTTTGAACTTTTCAGAAGAAAACTCGGCCAACTACATATTATATTTGCATTGGAGACCAATATCCTGAAAATGCAAATTATCCGGCGGATTTTAAGCTTCATTTTAAATTGAAAGTAACCGAAAGTATTAATAAGATCACACACACAATGTGTGTGCACGACTAGCTTATTGAAAGCACATTGAGATGGCAATGCCCTACATGAGCCACTTAAGTAGGGTATATATATCCTAGGCTCAAAATAGAATCACCGAACAACCATTGCTTAGTTTAAGTGCATTGACTCTACAAATTCATGGTTTCTTAAAGCTTGATGCTCGGATTACTTCTCATTCGCCCATGTCAATACAAGAGACCATCTTAATGTTCTTTTCTTGTTAATAAACTTCAATAAACCTTTACGCATCTTATCAAAGTGGTATGCACTAAGGGAATGATCGACCATGAATATGATATGGTGACTCATGAAAGGTGTTCCATAACGAAAAAGCTAGAAGAGCGTTTTGTCGCAATAGCATTTCTCTATGTTACAAAAGAAAACCATGGAAAACAATGCTCGTACTTCATCACGTCTTTTGATCAAAGACTTCTCAACATAGAACCCAAGTTCTAATGGCTATACCACCCAAGATGTATGCCTTAATCAAAGCCTGAGTCGTCATGAATATTAGATAATATTTAAGGGATTCAACAACGTTCTACATGTGATATTGTTAAGGATAGTAAGATGCTAAAAAAAGAGTTGTGGTGTTCGAATGAAACAAACGACAACATACAAAACAAACATACCACTTTGTAAAAAGGCCACGAGAAAAACAATTATTGTATGAAGTGGAAGTGTTTAAGATCAAACAAAAACAAACGAAGGAGGGACGGGAACATATACGAGAGGTTTATTTGAAACTACAACAGCAATCACACCGGAAATAGAACACTTGACACTACATCAAACTTTTGTGCATAAGCCCGAGCAAGAACACTTTGTGAGCAACGATTGTTTAACAAACAAATGAACTCAAAGAATCTCAAATGCCACGTACATCTCAAAATAAAAATAAACCTCTTTTATGATTGTAAGGGCTAAGGGCATTTGGTTTGTTTAGGGGAATGTAATAGGAATTGGTATTGGTTTGAAAGAAATACAAAGAGGTATTTGGTTTGTCAAGGGAATCACTATAGGTAGCATAACTGGGTTTTGTAAACCCACCGCTTTTGTTGGGTTTCATTCCCATATTTCTAAATAAAACCCACTGACCAAACAATTTATTGGGAATGAAAATCATTCGAGTACCCATAAACCAAACACACCCTAAATAAGAAACAACTTTTAGGACATGCTATGTTTACGACTATAAATGATTAACAAGTTAATCCACTAAGTGATCACTAACTAAAGCCTACAAAGACGGTAAAATAAACATTGTCTAAATAATATGAGTAAAGCATGAAGGTAGTTAAATCATTATTTTCTAACTAGCCACTAACGATGCTTTTGAATGTAAAAGTTCCAATACATAACAATTAGGTCATAAGTCATAAACGTATAAAAACTAAGTTAAACGAAAAAAACAAGATCACATCAACCATGATCATCTCAATCAAGTTCCCACATATAGATTGGTTCGAAAGGTAACTCATTTATACCCAAAGTCCTAAAAAAACATTTGACCTTAACCAAACATCTACTGCTTGTTTGGTTAAGCTAGACTTTAAGCTGACTGTTTAAATGCATAATATACAACATTAAACAATCTTTGATAACTCTCGCCTAGTTATCTATTGTTGGTGTTTAACAAGGTGATAAGGAGGCTTAGTGTAAGCAACTAAGCACTTAAAAAAAAGCACACATAAATACGCAATATGTAGTTTTTTTCATCATGTAAATACGGATAAAAAATTTATTTACGATGTAGGTTGGATGTGAATACTTTTTTCGATGACTGGTTTCCATTGATGCAATTAGAAAAGAGACGTGACATTCCTTGTGACACAATTAATTAACATGGCTGCTAACAAATTAAAACATATATGCTTACCAAGTTACAAATACCGATTAGGCAGCTCTATTAGTCAAAGAAGTGGCATAAATGGTACTCATAAGCATGTATATCTTACTTTAAAATAGGCATAATCGTTTTAGGTAAACATGTCAACAAATCAAAAGCGTATTGAGAAGTGATGGTTATGTGTGGATGGGTATCATTTAACATCAAACAATGTATCCTTTTAGAAGTGCAGTCTAACCACATTAAGATGACCACAGATAACAAGGCCAAATAAACAGTGCATTGTAAAAGACCAAGGTGCAGCAAAATCTCCTAGAAATGGATCGCGTGAGATTTTGTAACTCAAACTTTGGTTTTATTTCAAATAAAGCAACTCAATTTGAATTAAAAAAAAAAATAAAAAAAATAATAATAATTAAAAAAAAAAACACCTTGAGACATAGTAGTAAGTGAGAGATACCTTCAGATTTCTAACTTGATGAGCACAACCAGCAGGTATAAAGACAGCATCTCCAAGTTTTTGAAGGAAAGTCCATGGTTCAATTCCTGTGAGGACCATAATGAGCAGAGTCAGAATCACTACATCAGTAAAAGCTTATACACATCTTGCAAAAGCATACTAACCAAACTCTTCTTTGAGCCTCCTTTTATGCTCCACGGTCAAGTAAAATGTTTGGTCATGGATTGGATGGATAACCTGGAGCAAGAAATGTACAATGTAAAAATTCAGAAAACTACTATTTTAGATTGTCATGCTAACACATAAAGAATCTCTAGTAAAGTACCATTTCAACTGAAAATTAAGTTTCGTCCATGCTTTGGTTTTCTATGCTAACAAATAGTTTTCAGAATTATGAATATCATCAATGTTAAATGGCATGGCACGTAGTTAAACTGAATTATAATGGAACAGACAATTTTGCACTTTGTGTCAAGTCCAAATTTGATTCCTCATATTGGTAAACTGCTGGACTGAAAAGCGATTTACTACTTAATGAAGCATTGTAGAGACGCCCATAAAAGAAAGTTATGTGACAAGACAAAAGAAAAAACATGTGGATAAACAAACATACGAAAAACAAAAAAGACATGCAATCTAAACCAAACGATCATGAAAGCCTGAAGCTATCTGAATCTGAAGAATCTAAACGTACATGGTACGTAGGTCGACAAGATTGGTGCAATAATGCAAATGCTTCTAAAGTAGCATAGCCAAACAAAATAACAAATAAGGTGTGATCAAAGTAAAGATTACCTGCTCCACCGGACGGCAATAGATATGTCTGAACTCTCTGAAGTGTTTTTTGAGATATTCTTCCAATTTAGGAGTATCTTCCCTCCGAAAGATGTCCCATAAAGCACCTCCATCTTTCAGATCAAATCCATCCACATAAGTACCGTCCTCATTGTCAACTTCTTCAGTCGCTTCTATTTCCTCATTATTGTTATCAGAAGTTTCAGGGTTTTCATCAGATAATGTCTCTACTTTCTGTTTCTTCCCATTTTGTTTCCCTCTTCGGGGAAACCGCCTCTTCCCATCATCTTCTTGATAATTGTCAGTATTACACTCATCTTCATCACATACATCCTCCTTCAATGCAAGCCCATTTGACTGATTACTAGTAGTTTGATCTGCTCCATTTGTCTGTTTCCGTTTCTTCGACCCAGCAAGTTGTTCAGCAGTAGCATCTTTAGTGTCCCCAACAGCAAGTTGCGGCTTACCTTCGACCCCAAAGAGTTCCTTCTGATCCTGAACTTTCTGCTTCAGTTTCAACTTTTTTATAGCTTTAAGTTTTGCTGAGTCGGGTGTCACAGTTGCAGTGTGAGTCAACACGTTCACCTACATGTCACCAGAGATTTTATTAAAGAAAAAAACATACTAGTTCAAAACATTAAAATAAATCCCTTCAAACAATCTCTTCACAAGAAAATATCTGACACAAAAAACTTAGATGAGTTTTGTTAGATATAACAGAAAGGTAGAAGAAAACAAGATTTCATTAGATCAATTTCAATTCATGTGTGTGTGCCCTATATCCACAATCCTCGCACAAAAGATACGAGGATCAAAAATTGGAAGTGTGAATTAAAAATTATAAGATCTTTCAAGAGACCAAATTAGTTTCTTTCTTTTTAAATACTGTAAAATTAGAAAATTAATCACTTCTCATACAAATTGGAAGGCCTAAAATCAATAAACGAAATTTCAAGCTGAAAACTTAAATATAAAAAAAAACAGCATACCGCATCAGACATGTCACAGTGAAGTTTAGTTACGGAGTCTCCACGCCCTAATTCTTGAGCAACACCATATGCTATATATGTTTTAGGACCCATATCTGGCTTCAAAGACCCTTTAGGGAACTTGACAGCAAGATTAAGGTAGCCATCACGAGGATGTGTATACTCTTTAAAGGGTAAGCAAGTGATAAATTCAACACCATGACGTGGTAAGCGTTCTTCAAATAAACTCGATGGAGGCCAGTCTTTCAGCTTAAGGATCCTAGGCCACCCGTTGTCTTCACATTTACCATCCGTATACCATGTGAAAAACTGATGGACATTAATATCAACCTGCATGTCACGAAAAAAGTCATTGCAAAATTAACCAAACTTTTTATGAAAAAGTGTGACAAGTTTGGGATGAAAAGTAAATAAAACAGATGTTCAGTATTGATAGAAAAACAATATGCAAAACAAACCTCACACCAATCTAAACAATTAAGAGCAGACACATCCAAGAGCGTGTCATGGTTGACATTTTTGATCTGGCGAAAAGCGCGCCACATAACCATGGGCTCCCAGCTCAGCCCAAGGGTAGTTTCAAGAACATTACTGACTATGACAGGCTGTCCTTTTGACCAATGCCACTGAAAATGCTTTAGATCTCCAGCTTCAATGTCTATAGCACGTGGACAATACAAGTAATTATCGTTGGAGTTTTCACGAGATGCAGCTTTACGCAACTGCTTATCATCACTTTCACAGACAAAATCTGAGCATGTGCACCATTCTTTAGGCAAATCTCGCATGTCCTCATCTGGTCTGTGCTTCTCTAAGAGCTCTTGTGCAGAATCCAGCAATTCTGAAACATGGTCTGGTTCCTTTGCATGAATCAACTCTAAGATTCCATTCCCACAACCGCCCATACTTTGCGGAGGACATGGAATTCTGCCATCATTGAGAGACATCCAGTCATGACTTTCCTGTTCTTTTGGTGACGGGTCTGCGGCAGATGGCCCGTCGTGAGTTTGCAGTTCTTTTGGTGCAAGATCTGCATCAGACATCGAGTCAACAAATTGCTGGTCTTTTGGTGCAGACCTCCTGGTATGCCTCTTAACTTCCAGCGGCCCCCCAAACAAGTATTTAGAACCTGGATCTTCAAACTGAATGACAACTTCTTCCTTGTTTCCCTGAAGGTTGCCATCACGCAATTCCCAGCAGCATTGAAGGCACAGGTCATAATGACAGGACGGACAGCTTCTATGAAGATCAAAAATTGAGGTTTTACAGCAGTCACTGCATACATTAGGTGACAATATTAGAAAATTCCCATGCAAAAAGAAAATCCTAAACAACTTGTAAAATGGCTGAGATAACATACCAGTACATGCGTTCAGTCTTGCTACATTTTGTCTCCTTCACTTGCAATTCTGATAAACTACATCCTGCTCAAGAAGACAAAATCAGAAAAATCTACATAAAAGAACATATGATTGTTACGCAAACTATCATCATTCCAACCACACTATCAAAGCAGGAAATATTAATTGAGCTAAATCATTTAATAAGCCATCATTTTTAAACTAAATATGGATGTTCTGAAGTTTGGCAGAAAACCAAACACTTCCCAAGTATCCATACAGTTAACTCATATGTTAAATGACGTCTACGCACCTAATCCAACTAAAAAATTATGACAACCCATTATAATTTCCCCAAACAACAGTAAATTAAGTCATTATGATTTATTACTTAGCAATAATACTCAAGAATCAAAGACCAATAAAGAAAACAACATAAAGTACCTTGAATTTTGGCCTCAATCTGTTTCTCCTTTATATGTTCTTCATTGAGACGCTTCAAGAACGGAAGAAGAACGTGCAGAATATAAATAGAGTACTGAATCTTCTGATCAGCACTAGGTTCAAAATTAACCTTTGCTTTGACCTAGAAGCAAACAAACATAAAGACCCAGTATTGCAACCCTTCTGATTTGTGTTAAAAAGTAAATTAATTAACAAGAGCCGACGAACGAACCTTGGGAAGCACGTCTCGCAAGCAACCTTTGCAGTTGCAATTGTCTAGGCAAACAGGGCAACACTCAGCAAACATCTCATGTGTCATGTTTGGATACCTAAACAAATCAAAGTTACAAACTTTATTAACCTGATAGCATTTTAAGATGGTTCTAAGATGGACCCGATATCATTAACACGATTTCTCACTCCTTTTCATTTTATTTTCCTCCTTATGTGCTACTCAAGAACACGACTTTTTCAGTTTCTTTTCATTTTCTTTCATTTTCTTCCTCAAGTAATACTCGAAAACATAGTAAAATTCACACTACAAAGAATTTGTGTGCTAAACTGCAAAGATATTATCTCATGTGTCATGTTTGGATACCTAAACAAATAAAGTTACAAACTTTATTAACCCGATATCGTTTTAAGATAGTTCTAAGACGGACCCGATATCATTTTAAGATTTGTCTTGCACAGAAGTTTTTTTACACACAGTATAAAGATTTTTTGTGCTAAACTGCAAAGATATTGTCTAGTGTGTCATGTTTGGATACCTAAACAAGTCAAAGTCACAACATCACAGATATTGTTATACTAATAAGCAAACAAGAGAAAGGTACCAAGTTTTCATGCAAGGATGGCAGTAACGCTTAGTTGTACATTTATTACAACGAACAACAGCTCCCTTGTCGTTCCTTTGACATTGATGGCACATGACCGATTCGACATAAACCATGTTTCCCTGTAAACCATTCATTCATCACCAAACAATCAAGCATACATTACTTTAGGGGGTGCTTGTTTCGGCTTATGGCTTATGTGATTTTGGGCTTATGCTTCATAAGCTCATTTTTTGGCTTATATAAAGCTTATTATGACATAATAATAAATATATAAAAGCCGGAAACTTTCAAAATAAGCCACAAAAGTGAACTTATGAAGCATAAGACCAAAACTAAATTATAATATGTTTCCCTGTAAACCATTCATTCATCACCAAACAATCAAGCATACATTACTTGAGGGGGTGTTTGTTTCGGCTTATGGCTTATGTGGTTTTTGGGCTTATGTTTCATAAGCTCACTTTTTGTAGCTTATTTTACAACTTTTTGGCTTATATAAAGCTTATTACGAGATGACATAATAAATATATAAAAGCCGGAAACTTTCAAAATAAGCCACAAAAGTGAAGTTATGAAACATAAGCCCAAAACTAAATAAGCTATAAACCGAAACAAACACCCCTAAGATACATAAAGATGCAATAAAAATCCGAAAAATTAAGTTATAGTTGAAAGAAAACATACATTTTCATCCGCAACTTGATGTCTGGCAGCATACCTCGGCCTCGAAGCCTTAGAAGAACCATTATCATCCTTTTTACCACCATCAGTAGTTGGAGTGTCCTTTTTAAGAAAAACCGTAGAAGAACCATTAGTAGTTGATAAAGTATCGTCCTTTTTACCACCATCAGTAGTAGTAGTAGTAGTAGTTGTTTTTTTAACAGAAGGGTTTCTTTTAGGCTTCTTATTGGGATTGACTTTTCGCCCGAAATCGAGATTCTTGAAAGGGTCTTCGGCGTAGTTGGGTCTGGCTCGGTTTCTTGATGACCATCTCCTACTGTCACCATCTTCTTCTTCACCTTTACTTTTCTTCTTAGCAGGTTCTTCTTCTTCTTTAAATTCCTTATCATTGTCTTCTTCTTGTTCTTGAAATAATTCTATTACTATTCTTTTTTCCTCATCCTTATTCGTTATCTCCATGACCACCCAATTAGTTGTTTTACAAGAATAAAAGAAAAGGGGTTGGGGGGTGGGCTGATTTATAAAAAGAATTAGGGTTTGTAACAGTGGATTTAATTTTTTGGGGGATTTGAAAAGAGAGGGATTATTCCCGCCTAGTAGTCTCTTGGGTTTCGTAAATCTCTTGAACAGATATCAATGTCGCTATCCAACCAACCGACGATGATGGGGAAGGATTTTTTAAAATATTCCGACTAGCCCTAAATTGATAGCTTTTATAGATAGCTTTTGTTTTTATTTCCCCCTCTACAATGAGTACAATGTAACTTTTTGTTTTCCCTCTTTTCTTTTCACTTAACTTTTTATTCCTTCTTTTGTTACCAAAGTTTTCGATTTTTTCATCTCATCCCTTTAGGGTAATATGCACCATATAAAGTAGAGTAAATTACACCGTTCGTCCATGTGGTTTGGGGTCACTTTCATTCTCAGTCCCTATTTTTTTTTTCTTGCTTTTTTCGTCCCTAAATAGTTTCAATTGCACGCTGCTGGTCCCTAACTCAAAATTTGGCTAACGCCGTCTGTTAACTAATAAAGCAGCAAGGGTAAATTAGTCTTTCTACCCTATATCATATAACAAAACGGTTAATTTATCTACTTCTAACCTAAATCAAACACATACCCAGACACAATAACACATTCAAGAATACAAACACTGTTGAGAAATCCACTCCCTTTCGAAGATGGTGTATTGTCATTGTGGAAAACGTGCAGTGGTTGTTACATCATGGACACCAACGAATCCAGGTCGAAGGTTTTATGCTTGTCCTGATAGGGTAAAAGTTTTTAATTTGAAATTTTGATTTTTAGGGTTTAATGATTATTGATTAAAGTGGGTAATTATTTTAAATGGTTTTCTTGTATAGAACTCTGATTGCTGGTTTATTGATTTCATGGACCCCCCAATGTGCCAGCGTTCAGTTCAAATCATACCTGGACTCTTAAGGAATATCAACAACCTTCAAGCCAATTTGAAACAAGTTCAAGATGATCGTGATAGGGTCAAGAAATACCTGATTAGGACTTGGATTGGAATTTGCTTGTTTGTTTTGTTCAAGATATTAGCTTAGACTGGTAAGATGTTGTAGGTTGTTGGCCTTATTAGTTGTTTAAGTTGTAACAACAACCTATGTTTTGTATTTTGGTACTCTTTAATGAATGAATGGGTTGTTATGTAGTTACTGTTTTTGTGTTTACTTATTGGTCAATGAGTTGGGTAAAAATCAGTCAAATGTAATGGTTACATGGGTTGGTTTAAAATGGGGCAAATGATGGTTACATGGGTTGCATTCATAGTTAACTAACATAGTTCATTAAAGATGAAAATTGACTTTGAAAAGTCAAATAACATAGTTCCTAGGATTACAGCAGTTTTATTCTAGTTCATTAAAGATGGTTACATGGGTTGCATTCATAGTTAACTAAGCCCTTTTGTTTTATTCCCTTTTGAACCACCCATGGGAATTTTGGCTACAAAGGGCTTGATTTTAAGCAATTCACCAGTCTCCTTATTTGTCAAGCCCAAAACCTTCTTTCTCTCAGCAAAAGCCACCTTTTCAAGTTCTTTTGTGGTAAGCCTGCTGCTAGGTTCACCCTTTTTTAAGCTTGAATAGTTTTTTTGGAAATAATCAGCCCATGAAGGTGAAGAAAATGACTCATCACTTTCACTACTGGAGATGTTAATGACCTCTGCACACACACAAAAAATAAAGTCAGCAGTATTGGAGAAAAAGAAAAAATAAAGTCAGTAGTGTTGGAAAAAAGACCTGGTTTGATGTTCACCAACTGCTTGGAACTCATGTTTTTAGTTTGGGTGGATATGCAAATGACACTCACCAACTGCCTTTTTATAATGCCTATTTCAATTGGGTTGGTATGAGTTCTAAGAAAAATAGTAGTATGCAGAGTAGCTGCATTGATGCCTCAATTCACAAGCTCACATGTACACAGCTTTCCAGTATGCAGCTTTCCTGTGTGACTATTGACCAAAATATGCATGTGACTATTGACCAAAATATGAGAAAAAAATAGTAGTATGCAGCTTTCCAGTATTCTAAGATTCTCCATTTGTCTGTATTGACATATTAGACTTTTTAAGTCAAACTTGATAAAACAAACTCAGCACAAAAAGTTTGACTTTTTAAGTCAAAATGGATCAAAAACAAACTCACGTGTACACAGCTATATACCATGACATTCAACAAACTCAGCAAATTGGATAAAACAAACTGAATACAAAAGGAAAACAAATAACTATGTGACTGCATTCACATATTAGAGTAGCAAAATGGAACACATTGTTTTGTTGCATATACTGCAACATTAAACAACCTAATTTCAAGTACAGACATACAAAAGGAAAAGTAGACAATTACAATAGTTTTGTGCATAAACAGCACATCTAAATAACCACAGACAACCACATTACACTTGTTTTTTTTTTCCCTTGTTGGCAGTCTTTTTGTTCTTCTTAACTGTGTTACCACCACCAGCAGGCTCACTCTCAGATACTTGCCTTTTCTTGCCTCTTGGTCCTTTGCAGCTTCTCTTGTTGTGTCCCTTTGTCTTGCACAACTCACAAGTTACTGTCTTGTTCTTCATAGAAAGCTTTCCAGTGTTCACCATTGGGATGTTTTCACCTAAAGACTTTTTTCTTACTTTCTGTGGCCTACCAACTTGAGGATGATATTTTGGAGGAAGGATACTGGTTGGAATGGGACACTTTGGCCAGAAGCTCTTGTGTCTAATGGGATTGATGTGGTGACTGTACACTTCCCTCCATGTTTGTAGCCTATAACATGGATGCACCCAACTTTCAGGCAACCATACCTCCATGTTATTGGCTGTCATGTTCTAATTAGTTGCAACTGCATGCTTACATGGCAGCCCTGTCACTTCCCATTTTCTACAAGTGCACTTCATATTCTGCACATTAACCACACACACATCCCCCCAAGGGCCAGTAACACAATACAGATGACCCCCATTAAATTGAGTAATGCATTCACTTGCTTCAGCCTTCACTACATTAAACAACTTAGTAGCAGTGGGTGTAAGTGGGCCATCACTTTTCTCAATAACTTTTTTCACATTTACAATCCTTTTCATTAAGTATTCTCTGGCATACTCAAGGGTACTTATTATAGGCCTATCCCTACCATCAATTAACTGACCATTAAAAACTTCACATATGTTGTTTAACAACATATCAGTTTTAGCCCTCCCTGTTAAACATATGCTAATTAGACAACTAGTATATTAAAACATGAAATTTTAGGTAACAATTGATTTTTTTTTACCTGAGAAGTGTGATCTAGCCCAGTGCATTGGTGGTATCTTTGCTAGCCAGTCATGACATTCTTTATTCAAAATTTTCAAGCTGTTCATAGCTTCATTAAACTTTGGTATTGTCAAAGCTTTTGCAGCCTTCCATAGTGTTGATATAAATAATGCCTAAACACGTTATTAATATTTTTCGATATCTCTACGTTTTGATAATCACAAAATGTAAAATCATTAATCGGAAAATTATGACGTAAACAAGTATTTAGTTGTAAATATCTATTTCTACAACTCAAATCACTTAAGGTATGAATGAACTAATGCTTAATGCATTATATGATCAAAGGAACATTTTTCTTAATAACTAGATTTTTTATAAAACATCAAAAACATTTTATATATTTTTGAAAAACATTTTTGGTATTAAATAAAAATGTTTAATCTTTTATAAAAATATGAATTCAAATTTTTAACCAAAATCAGTTAAAATGTTCCAGAAAAACCTTCCCCACAAAAGGACAAAATTGGCCAACGTACAGAAGGGGCGGCCCCCTTAATTATTAAGGGGACCGCCCCCGCTCCAGTAGACCTCCAGCTGTCCAATTTTTCTCCTATAAATACCAGCCTTCTCCTGGACTTTTACTCACCTTTTGCACCCCAAACTTTCTGATCTAAATCTTGTAAATACTTTCTAATAATCCTTTGATCATATAATCTTAAGCTTTGGTTTCCAAGTGATCCAAGCTTCCTTCATTCAAGTGCAAAAGAAGAATACTTCTATCAATCAAGATTAGAAGTATTACAACTTAGTATCATCTTGTTACTTAAGTTGTTAGTTTAACAAAGTTTGTAAATCATTCATTCATTTGTGTGTAAGGTGTGTATAGTAGATTAGTGTTGTATGTAAGTAGTGAAGAAGTTGTATAAGTAGTTGTGGTATAGAAGTTGTGAAGACATAGTGTAGAAGTTGTGAAGCCGCGGAGTAGAAATCGTGAAGCCGTAGCTTTGAAGTCGTGAAGTCCTAGTGTAGAAGTCGTGAAGCCGTAGCTTTGAAGTCGTGAAGTCCTAGTGTTGAAGTCGTGAAGCCGTAGCATAGAGGTTGTGTAGCGGTCGTGTTGAAGCCTTGAAGTCCTAGTCGTGAAGTTCTAGTGTTGAAGTCGTGAAGCCGTAGCATAGAGGTTGTGTAGCGGTCGTGTTGAAGCCTTGAAGTCCTAGTGTTGAAGTCGTGAAGCCGTAGCATAGAGGTTGTGTAGCGGTCGTGTTGAAGTCGTGAAGTCTTAGTCGTGAAGACATAGTGTTGAAGTCGTGAAGCCGTAGCATAGAGGTTGTGTAGCGGTAGTGTTGAAGTCGTGAAGCAGTCGTGAAGCCGTTGTGAAGTAGTCGTGAATAAGTCGTGAAGAAGTTGTGTTGTGAAGTTGTGAGATTGGTTCTAGCTACGATTAGAACTCGACATTTAGCTTTGTGTCGTTAAGCCGGTGTAAGCCAAAGTCGTGTAAGGTTTTCTCCGCCATAAGGGAGCTTATTGAAGTTGTGAAGAAAACTCTCGAGCTCGGTGCTCGGGGAGTGGAGTAGGGCAAGGAAGGTGTCCTTGTAGCCGAACCACTATAAATCTCTCGTGTCTCGGTTAGATCTTTCCATACCTTATTTACTTCTTTACTTATATCTTCATTACATTCATACACATAGGATTATATAACTGCTAGTATTTATTAGATATCGACTTCACATAAAGATCAATTTGAAAATCCATTCAAGAAACCAAAACATTTACAATCAATTTAAAAAGAATACATATATAATTAATAATAAGATTTAAGTTTTAACAAACTTGAATCTAAGTTTTTAAAAGTAAACAAAGCTTTTATAATAAATTAAAAAGACGTAAAACTATTCAACCCCCCTTCTAGTTTTCCACACATAGCAATTCTTTGTATGCAGTTCCACTCCATTTTAACTTCATGTTCTCATGAATGTGCCTATACCATCAATTCCCAGGTCAGTATCCAATTCCTCATCTGCATTATATTCTGGTGTATACTCATTTCCCATTGTCTTAGCATTTGTTCTGTAAAAATCATCCATGTCAACTTGTACATCAACAAACTCATTTTCCTCATCCACTAACACATCACTGTCACTACCTTCACCATCACTATTTTCATTCTCTTTATCTGTTACATCTACTTCTTGTGTTACATCTACTTCCTCACTTATATTTTCAGGTACTACTTCATCATCTAAACCAAAAAAAGGATCAAAGTTATCTTCTCCCATGAAATGATCAGGCACGGAGTATAAATCCTGGGCAAAGTTAGTTATATTTCATTCCTAGAACTACATTCACCAGTCACATTTGCATTGTCCTCTTTCCATTCTAACATTAATTTCTTACAACAAGAACCTGAAACTAATCTTCTAGGTTTCATCTTGCTAGGTGTTGCATTTTTAGGCGTCACAGACTCAGGAAGTTCCACAATGAAACACCTTTTAGATGGTGTGTTATAGGCAGCCTCTCTATAAGTGTATAAAGTAGTCTCATCATGTTCTATGAAGGCCTCAATCAGCTTATATCCAACCCTAATGTACTCGGCCAATTTTCTAACATCATCATCATTTCCTAAAGCATATAATCCATTGTCTAAGTTCATATCAGGCCTAAGAAAACTATAGTACATTATGGTTTCACCATTGAATCATATTTTCTTAACCATATCATTAAGCTCATGTATTGAGAACTCATCAATATCAATGCAGTCAAAATAAGCAAAGTCACCATTTACATAAATTCTACCAGGTGAATCAGTGAAGATCCCAGCATAATTAATCTTCAACGAAAACAGAGCATCTGTGTTTTCCTCTCTATTTGCTGAGAAATCAAAAACAAAAAAATAAAAAAATTATGGTTTCGTTAAAATGAGGGAAATTAGTGTTTTCCTTCCAAAATTCAATAATAACTTGTAAATGATCAAATGACATTGAAACAACCATAAAAATTATTCAAATATTGATAGGAAAAACTTAAAAACTGTATCATACCGTAAGCAAAATAGACATCAATATCATCATTTGATTGACGCATTGACCATTGGTTTGTAGACGCCACCATTGCATTACCCTTTTTAGATTAAGGGATTCGTTTTTTAAGGAAGATGAAAAGTTAGGTGAGGGAAATTTGGGGGGAAAGAAAATGGGTGACGTCTGATAAATTAACCCTTTTATTATATGATATAAGGTAGAAAGACTAATTTACCCTTGCTGCTTTATTAGTTAACAGACGGCGTTAGCCAAATTTTGAGTTAGGGACCAACAGCGTGCAATTGAAACTATTTAGGGACGAAAAAAGCAAGAAAAAAAAATAGGGACTGAGAATTAAAGTGACCCCAAACCACAGGGACAAACGGTGTAATATACTCTATAAAGTAATACCGCGTTGCAGCGATTGGTATCAAGTAATACAAATTACGATAAAAATAATTGTTTAATTTTATATTTTTCATTACAACGTCTTTAAAAATTGTACTCGCTCGATGTTGCAGCAATGTAAAAATGGTAGTCGATAATATTATTGTGGCATGAAGTCGAAGTATGTCGAGAGTAAATAGAATACAGTGTGATTTCGTTACATTTATACGGTATAAAAGTGTACACATCTTAATCATTAAATGTGATATATTGTTTTCCTAAACTTTCTGAAAAATGCAAAAAATGTCCTCAGAAAAAAAACTGCAAATATTGTCCCTAACGTTTCAATTTTTTGCAAGCTATGTCCTTGAAGCGTTACTGTAGCTGCAAATTCAGTTTTTTGGCTAACGCTTGTTAGTTTTTTCACGTTAGTGGCCTGTGAAATGACTATTTTACCCTCGCCTACTACAGGGACATTTTTTGCAAGAACATTTTTTCAAGTTTACTATTCATTTTCTTTTTCACTTCCCATCACCACCACTCTTTACCACCACACAACCATCACCACCACCCTCCACCACCAATTTGTATTCAATCAGACCCGATGCGTATAATAGATTCCAAGAATACGAAGTTCAACAGACCCTTATCCTCTTGAAAGGGTCATCGGCGTAGTTCGGTCTCACTCGACTTCTTGATGACCATCTCCTACTGTCAGAACCATCTTCTTCTTCCACCTTTACATCTTCAACAGACTCTTGTTTCTTATTATTAACAGTTGGAGTACTTTTTCTTCCTTCTTTTATTTCAAAGTCGAACGTCACGTGTATAATTAAAGCTACTCTACACATACCAAAGTTTTCTATTTTCTCATCCCTTTACAATAATATGCACCATATAAAGTAAACTGCAAAAAAATTCCTCGAATTTTTGTTATTTTTGCGAAAAATATCCCTAATTCTGAAAATTTGCAAGTTGTGTACCTAACGTTTGGACTTTTTGTGAGAAATGCCCCTGAGCCGCTACTGTAGTTGCAAAATCCCATTTTTTGCTAACGCTCGTTAAATTTTCCCGTTAGTGGCCATGTGAAATGACTAATTTACCCCCCTTTTCTTCAATAATTTCTACTCCACCCATTTGCCTTCTTTCCCGCCAAGCACAACCAAAGTTCTAAAACACCATTTCAGTGTTTATAACCCCAAATTTACAAACACATGTTCTGAAATACGAATTCACAAAGATTCGATTATTCTTCTTTAAATGAAATGGACAAATTCGATACCTGCAACAACCCCCTCCTTCCCAACAACAACCACCACCAAAGTTGTCACACAACCCCCACCTTGGAAAACCTAGTTTCATCACACAACCCTAAAAATTCGGTTAGGATAATACCCGGTCCTACTGGTATTGTTTAAATGGCGAAGCGCCGTAAACTAGCAGATATTAGCAAAGGTGGGCAGTAGTGTGTAATTTCGACACAAGAGTATATTAGGAAATTTGTTGAGAATGTGGGTGAGGATGAGGATTTTACACGTGGGTAATGGCTTAGCACGGTTGAGTTTGTGAATGTTAATAGGGGGATTGTGAGTGGGTGCTTAGAAGATATCAATAACTTAAACAAGAATGGGAAACTTGATCAAGTTGTTGCAATAATCAAGTCTTGTACTCCGAATGTGCTTGGTGATCTGGCAGTAACTCTCAAAGATCTCTCAGGTTCAATATCTGGTTGAATACATCACAAAGTCCTTAAAGAGGGGGGATTATAGAAAGGATATTACTCTAGGAGCTACTTTGATAATTCATAACATTTCAGTGTTTTCTCCTTAACCATCAATCCATTATCTTAACATTACACTAAAAACCTCAGTTAAGGTTTTCCACAATGATACAATTCCTGGAAACGACAGTGGTGTAGGTGATAGTGGAAGTGATGGTGGTACAACTAATTTTCCGGCAATTGATGGTCATGTTATTGAAGAAACTCTTAATTAGTGGGTCATCCTTGATACCAATTTGGGCTTTAACATGGGCCCTTGTTGTGAAATCAAGGCTTGACAAAAACAGCCATTTTAAACAAGAATTTTGAAGCTAAAACTACATGAAAATAATTTCATATAAAAACAGGCCTATACTTCGCATTGGCAGGATCGGGTATCGTTGGTAAAATTCGTAAAAGCAGGATTTGCAACACAACCCATTGTAAAAAAAATAATCAATCCGCCAATATTAAAGGAAAGGAAACTGTTGGGTCCGTCAGTACCTAAGGATCCTTAAAACAGGATTTGAATACAAATTACGCTAAGTGTTATTCAACCGAAAACATAATTAAGTCACTAAGTGAACAGTCACTCAGTGAGTTACCTTCAAGATACTCAGGACGAGTCTAAGAAGAAAGACTCACCACTCAGGGAGGCGAATCTCCCTGATTGTTACTTGAGACAAAGAAGACGGTAATGGGTTCAGTGAGTGTTGGACAAGAACTCACTGAACCCCAGTCTCTTCAACAACAATGTGATTAAAGACTGAAGACTGAAGGCGAAGACTGAAGAACCTGAAGCCTGAAAGAAAGGCGGGATTGAGCGGGAAGAGTTTGAAGAGATAAGGACAAGTCTTATCGGGCCAGAAACAAACCATCCCTAAAGCGGCTAAAAGTCAAGAAGTGTCAGAACTGACACTCGAAGACTTTTTGGAGCATTCCTATTGGTTATTGGAAATGACAAATATTGTCGTAGTTGTCAGACACGCCTTCTTATTCTTTATGTATTTTAATTTTCAGGACTCTTTGATGTTTGCCTAGAAATAGCAAACATATGGAGAAAAGTGGGTTAGGTTTTTGTGCATTAAAAGCTTAGACTTTCACAAAACCCCTTTTCTCCTACAAAGAGTAACCAATCCCTGAGATAGCTCAATGGGTCGATATTGTTACCACTTAAGCATGGCTTGAGTTTAGATAGGAGACACACCATACCTTGTCTATTCAATCCCAATTGTTTGTTCCGCAAAACACTTGGGTAATAGATTCTTTGATTAATTTATAATAATAATTTAAAACGTTGAAAAACATTGTGTTTTTTATATTTACGTTTTACTTATCCGTTGTAATTAATCAAATACATTGTACCAGTCCTAAACACAATTAGATTAACTTTTTAGTTATCTCTAAGCGTGCTAAGGGAACAACAAGTGGTATCAGAGCCTCTGGTTTATAAAATCTTTTCAAAAACTAAGATTGCTAAAGGTTTTTAAAACCAAGATCCTACTATGGCTTATATTAATGTGCCCCAGCTAGTCGATAAAAAGGGTGGAAGCTTTTCAGCTGTTGCCCCCAGACTTGAAGCTGGAAAATTCAGCAAGTGGAAAAAGCGAATGCTTTGCTACTTGACTGGTATGGAACCATACTACATCACTTGTGTCAAAGAAGGTCCTTATGCCCCAAAAACTGCTGAGGGGCTAAACAAGCCTGAAGCTCAGTGGACCATTGATGAGAGAAGGGTGGTCAATCAAGACCAACGCCTGAAAAGCATCATTGTATCTTGTCTTCCTGACGATATAATGGAATCAGTCATCAACTGTTCAACAGCCAAGCAAACTTGGGATGACTTGATCAATAGCTTTGAAGGTCCCTCAGATACCAAGGAAAACAGGATCATGGACCTGAAACTTGAGTACAATACTTTCAGAGCAAAGGACTCTGAAAGTCTCTCTCAGACATATACCAGATACAAGACCCTGATAAACGAATTATCAAATGATGGTGTAGTTTTGTCTAAGCATGAGACAAATGTTGGCTTTGTCAACAGTCTCCCTGAGAAGTGGCTAAACTTCTCACAAGGCCTCAGGAATGCTAATCACATTCAGACCCTTGAGCTCCCTGAGATCTATGGGAAGTTTGTCTATGAAGACAACTTAATCTCTAGGAGATACCCAGACTCAAAAGCTCTTGAGACCAAAAAGGCCTTGACCTCCTCACCCATATCAACTGCCTTTTATTCTAATGGTGTTGTGCAGGATTTTCAAGAGGATTCTGAAGATGAGATTGATGAAAGAACTGGTGATGAGTACCTAAATGATTTAAACTTGGAATTCCAAGAAAGGGCACTCCTTGCTAATTCAAAACGTTTCATCAAAAGAAATCAGTCCAACTTTTCAAAAGCCAAAGCAAATGATGAAGCGAAAAGTGTACCGCTTTTAGGGGGTCATTTAAGCCCTAAATCGTATTTATTTGATCAAATATTGCCCTAAATCGTTCCTTTTGTCATTTTAGGTACTTTGGAGAAGAAATCTGGAAAAGGAAGCATTTTGGACGTTTTTTGAGCATAAAAGTGAAGAAAACGACAAAGTCTCCAAAGCTGCTGGAAAAGTACACTTGACGGCGTCAAGTATTGCTCTTGACGGCGTCATGGCTTGGAAAAAGAGGTGGATATGACAAAATACACGTGACGCGCCAGAGAGTTTTACAATGGAAAGTCTGACGGCGTCACCCTTTAAGGTGATCAAGGCCATCACGGTTTAAGTTAAAGAGAGACGGCGTCAAGCACTATTCTGATGGCGTCAACCCTTGATAGGCCAGAGAGGATTTTGGAGGATTAAAAAGGGACGGCGTCAGGAAGACCATCCGGGAACCCTAGCCACGGCGAGGTGACGGCGTCACCTCCTACAACGTGACGCCGTCAGCCCCTAAACTCTATATATAGTTTTGCAATTTTTAGTCATTAGTGTGCAACTTTGTGAGGAGAAACCCTAAGACGAATTTTCTGCCATTTTTAAGGGTTTTATACCCTTGGATCTCCCATGTTTAATTGAAGATAAGTAATCATTTAATCATTCAATATGTCTATGTGTTGTTTGATTATATCTTGTTCTTGTCTTTTAATTAACATGCTAGGCTAGATTTATCTTGTGTTTGCTTAGATCTAATGAAACCTAACTATTGATTATTGGTTATTAGTGTGTTATTAATTGTATTGGATGATTGTTTATCGATGTTAGGCTTAAGAAAACTGGCTAACCTCCTATACGGTAACTTGCTTGAACGTCTTAAGAAACATGAACCAATGCGTACTAAGGTTTTTATGGTTGTATTTAATGCATGAGCGAATTCTAGTGATCCCATGTTAGGAGCTTCTTAGCCGGCTCGACATAGGAGTGAAGTAGGAGCTTGTAGAGTTGGGGAAGTACGTACGCCACCCCACGATTGGTATTAAGGAATACACCCGTCATCCACGCAATTAATACACACTAATCAACCGGTAAAAGATAGTTAGGGAGTAAGGAAATCTAAGTAAACACATTTCTCTCCATATAAGTTTCACAACCTTTTCATTTTCAGTTATTTTATTTTATTTGCATTTGTAGTTATTTGGGTTAGTTGACTAGCAACTAATTCCGCCCACTCCTTCAAACCCGAGATTTTACTTGCTTTCATAAAAAAATATAAAAATACAAAAAGAATCTTCCCTCACCCTTAGACCTATTAGAGTAGTTTTTCAATCCTAACGACACTATTCCCCTAGAGAACGATCAATCCCCCGGTACTTGCCACTACACTATACTACATCGGTCAGGTACACTGCCTGGTGGGGATTGCAAGCCTCTTGAGATCCCTCGAGAGGTAAAACCTGTTGTAAGGTCGCAAAACCACGCATCAAGTTTTTGGCGCCGCTACCTGGGAATAGTTATTGTTTAGGTTGAATTTTTATTTTATTAGGTCTACTCACTAGATTCCTTTCTAGTGAGATTTTTATTTTATTTTTCTAGCTTTTTCTTTAGTCTATCTTATTTCTTTGTACTTTTGTTTGTGACACCTTCCACCTACCTCATGAGTAATAGTGATCGCGTGATCCCTGTTATTCGTATTTTCCGCCGTGTAAACTTCCAACTACCCGTTCCCGCCCCCATCGTAGAAAACAACAACCTTTCACCCGACCACCATTTTGGTAACAATTCTGAGATGGAGGAGTCTGACCATGAGAATGACTATGCAGTTAGTCCATTTTACGACTCAGACTCCGGTGAGTATGCTGGTAATGGAGAAGTAGTTAACGAGGAATGGAGAAAAGAGGAAATTGATCCCTTTAAGTATGTTGACCCTAGGACTAAGATCGAGAAGGATAGCCTCTTCAACATGCAATTTCCATGTAAGATTGGTTATCATAGTTTTCATGCTTATCTTAACTCATCTTTGCCTTTGAACATTATCTCTCGCGCTAATTATAATAAAATCATGGTAGATGAGCTAGAATATCAAGGAGATAACATTGTTGCTAGGATTAAGCCACTACACGTATTCGTAGGAAGTTTTGTGTATTTGGTGGATTTTATGGTTATGGAGAACTTAGGAGAATTTATTGATAACAAATTAACCCAAGTCATTTTTGGAGAACCCTTCAAAAGGTTGACCAACCTTGACGAAAAACTTGTGGACGGGTTAATTACATTCTCGGATGGGGATGAAGATTTTGTTTACCAAATGCCCCGATCACATCCTAGGTTTAAGAACTTCTCCATTGAATCTTGCAATAGACTTGTGCCTATTGACTTGTTAAGTGAGAATGATAAAAGAAAGGGGCTCAAATATCCACATGAGAAAAATAAGAGATATTATCATGGATGTCTGGAGTTGAATGATGAGTACAAGAAAGATGAGGCAACAATTAGATGGCTCACACTCGGGTACGTGAGCATAAGCGACACTAGATAAGCCTGACTTTGAGTCTAGCTACAAGACTCGTTAATAAAGAAAAGCACTTCTTGGGAGGCAACCCAAGCTTTATTTGCTTTGTGTGTTTATTTATTTGTTTGTTTGATTTTATTTGCTTCCGTATGTATGTTTAATTTTTATTATTATTGATTCATGTTCAAAAGTAAATTGTGAAAATGCTTTATCTTGTTTTTAACTTCGTCTTAACTACATATAAAGGTATTTTGCAAAAGATAAGTGTAAGGGAAATCCAAATCAGTTTATTAGAACAAATGAACATGAATCATAACAATAATAAATTAACATACATATTAGTATTTGTTTGAGTCAAATGCTTGTATCGAGTCATAATGACATTTTGCAGGAATTCCAGGAAGTAAGGTATAGGTTTTTTCAGAAATTTTCCGGAAACTTAACATGAGAATTCTGTCAGATCATTTCTGACGGCGTCATGCATTACAACCTGACGGCGTCAGGTTTTAATTTTCTGAAATTTTTGAAAGTTTTGTTTTCATAAAAAGTTTTTATTAAATCTCTAACTTATAAACTCCAGGAATCTGCAAAATTATCATTCCACAAGCATTATATCCTTATATAGATTTATCCCGCCGATGTTATGCAGGTTTTCGTGTTTGTTTTCTCAGGTTTAACAGGTTATTTTGGACAAGGAGATGTATGTGGAATCAAGCTTTTGGCGATGCTTTAGTCTTGAAGCTTCTACATTCTATTGGAAGAAGATCTAACCATGTTACCTCTTTATCCACCAAACGAATCAGGGGAGTATTTGATTTCATTCGTTTACCTTATTTACTTTTACATCTTGTTATTTGAACATTGGGGACAATGTTCATCTTAAGTGTAAGGGGGGGGGGTAAAATATGATACTTTAGAGAATACAAGTGCACTTGATTTTTGTTTGTTTAATGGTAGATGTGTAATAAAACTGAGATAAATACCTGTTAGGGCAATTTTAGTGCCAAATTTAAAATTTTTTACAACATATAGGAGTGAAACTTTGATCTTAATGAGCGTCTCACGGATATGAGTTATATGACTAGCACAAAAACCGTACCACTAAAAAATTTTCCACCCCCAAATATGTGAGGTTCGCCCCTAGAATTGGTAGGAAAAGCATTTATGCTATGATGTGTGTACCGGTAGCACTTAGATTCTAGAACTTGCATTAGGACCATTCCGAGGCCACAAGTGAGACTACATTCGTGTAGTTAGATTTACTACATGATAAGAGGCATTAAGATTAACCCATTGTTTTACACCTGTGTTTTTGTTATAATTACGTTGGCTACATTGGTCAAGTAATTCTCCCACACCCTTTGCGTTGTACTCATTTTTAGTACACGATACCCCTAGTACACCCCTCAGAGCCTATCTTTTCGTTTCTAACTTTAAGCATTTTACTTAAAGGAAGAATTTGTTTACACCCCACTTAAATGTACACCCAAATCGCCTTAGCCTACCTTGTATGCACTCATTTTTAGTGCATTATTGTGACAACATTTGTTTAAACCCAAAGTTAATTATCTAATTGATTACATGGTTGCTAAGTCGAGTCATATCCTTGTACATATTGTTTTGGGACGATTGGGACTCATGGGTAAAATACTAGTGTAATGGAGTAATGGGGAAGAACAACATTATTACCCCCATATGTGCTAAATATTTTAAAAGTACTCCAAGTGTTTCGATTATCTTAATTCGAGTCATTAGAATAGTTATTTGTAAAGTTATGTAAAAGTTCAAGTGTAAGGGGAATGCAACGCCCCTATGATGTATTATTTTGGATGGTAGGGCAAGAGTGTATGAAAAAAAAAAAAAAAAAAAAAATCGAAAAAATCAAGAAAAATACAAAAAAATGAGAAAAAGAAAAGTAGAAAAAAAACATACGGACTACCATCCCGTTTCATTTTATGTTTATTTTATGTTTTTGTTATTTTGCTTTTAGCTTAAGTCGAGTCTAGTCTTGGCTTAGCAACGCCATATTGTACATGTAATTAATCAAGATCTTTAACTCGCCACCAGTAAAATATCATTTATCCAACAAATCCGTGTTTATCATATCCCTACACCTAACGTTATAACCCGTTTAAAAGCCCTCTTTGATAGTTTATCTTAGGTGCTTACGCCTAGTGGAGAAGGTTTTCGATCCTTTCCCAAGCCTATGGTAATCTATTTGCTATGACAGGTAGTGAGAGATATTATCCGTTTTCATTTATGAGATATACTTTTATGACACCTGAGAGATGTGAGTATCTAAACACTACTTGTGAGGTGCTAGTTTGTAATCTCCGTGCTTATTATGATTAAAGTGGAACGACTATTTGTTGTAATTACTTTTATATTAGCATTAAATGACCCCTAACTTGTATTTTGATTAGAATAAAAGCGCATTTGCTTGAGGACAAGCAAATCTCAAGTGTAAGGGTATTTGATGAAGCAAAAAGTGTACCGCTTTTAGGGGGTCATTTAAGCCCTAAATCGTATTTATTTGATCAAATATTGCCCTAAATCGTTCCTTTTGTCATTTTAGGTACTTTGGAGAAGAAATCTGGAAAAGGAAGCATTTTGGACGTTTTTGGAGCATAAAAGTGAAGAAAACGACAAAGTCTCCAAAGCTGCTGGAAAAGTACACTTGACGGCGTCAAGTATTGCTCTTGACGGCGTCATGGCTTGGCAAAAGAGGTGGATATGACAAAATACACGTGACGCGCCAGAGAGTTTTACAATGGAAAGTCTGACGGCGTTACCCTTTAAGGTGATCAAGGCCATCACGGTTTAAGTTAAAGAGAGACGGCGTCAAGCACTATTCTGACGGCGTCAACCCTTGATAGGCCAGAGCGGATTTTGGAGGATTAAAAAGGGACAGCGTCAGGAAGACCATCCGGGAACCCTAGCCACGGCGAGGTGACGGCGTCACCTCCTACAACGTGACGCCGTCAGCCCCTAAACTCTATATATAGTTTTGCAATTTTTAGTCATTAGTGTGCAACTTTGTGAGGAGAAACCCTAAGACGAATTTTCTGCCATTTTTAAGGGTTTTATACCCTTGGATCTCCCATGTTTAATTGAAGATAAGTAATCATTTAATCATTCAATATGTCTATGTGTTGTTTGATTATATTTTGTTCTTGTCTTTTAATTAACATGCTAGGCTAGATTTATCTTGTGTTTGCTTAGATCTAATGAAACCTAACTATTGATTATTGGTTATTAGTGTGTTATTAATTGTATTGGATGAGTGTTTATCGATGTTAGGCTTAAGAAAACTGGCTAACCTCCTATACGGTAACTTGCTTGAACGTCTTAAGAAACATGAACCAATGCGTACTAAGGTTTTTATGGTTGTATTTAATGCATGAGCGAATTCTAGTGATCCCATGTTAGGAGCTTCTTAGCCGGCTCGACATAGGAGTGAAGTAGGAGCTTGTAGAGTTGGGGAAGTACGTACGCCACCCCACGATTGGTATTAAGGACTACACCCGTCATCCACGCAATTAATACACACTAATCAACCGGTAAAAGATAGTTAGGGAGTAAGGAAATCTAAGTAAACACATTTCTCTCCATATAAGTTTCACAACCTTTTCATTTTCAGTTATTTTATTTTATTTGCATTTGTAGTCATTTGGGTTAGTTGACTAGCAACTAATTCCGCCTACTCTTTCAAACCCGAGATTTTACTTGCTTTTATAAAAAAATATAAAAATACAAAAAGAATCTTCCCTCACCCTTAGACCTATTAGAGTAGTTTTTCAATCCTAACGACACTATTCCCCTAGAGAACGATTAATCCCCCGGTACTTGCCACTTCACTATACTACATCGGTCAGGTACACTGCCTGGTGGGGATTGCAAGCTTCTCGAGATCCCTCGAGAGGTAAAACCTGTTGTAAGGTCGCAAAACCACGCATCAGCAAATGAAACCAATGAATGTTTTAATTGTTGTAAAAAGGGTCATTTTGCTAGAGGCTGTTATTCAAAAACCATCTCAGAACCCTCTTATAAATTTTCTGGAAACAGTTCCTCAGGAACTCGCAAGTTCCAACCTAGAATGCTTCAGTCGACCCAACATTTTCAAAACAATAATGTTCAAAAGGGTCAAAAAGACTTTGAAGCTAAATATAGGAAAGCTAAGGCTAAACTTGCACTTCTTGAAACTAATCCTTCAATGTCTCAGGCTGCTCAAACATCCAAATCTGTTCAGACAAAGAACAAGGTTCTTGTAGCAGAGGCTTATGACTGGGATGAAGAAGAGGTCTTGGTATGTGCTTATTCACATACCTTTTATTTACCGAAAACAAACCAAAACGACCAAAAACTAACCATAAATGCCAAAGATATTGTGTTTTTGTGTTTGTTTCTATGCAGGTACGGATATCATGAAATGGGGACAAAATCAAGCAAAATCCGGGAAAACGAGCACGAGACGTGAAAAAGATATTTATAGAGCCGAAGCCGGGGAAAGATTCGTCAAAGATAATATTTTTGAAGAACGGCCCTTGGATCACTGAGAAATTACAAAATCAGTCCCTTGTTTAATTTGAAGTTTGGCAAAACTAGTCCTTGAAATTTCAGAATGTACACAATTAGTCCTTATCATTTTACACCTTACACAAAACCTATTAATCCTAAAATCTTATATCCGGATTTAAAATTCACAAAACCAAAAAAATTACCCAACCCATAAACACAACCCACCAGCCCATACCATTCTCCACAAGCCCATTCTTTTATTATAAACCCAAGATCCAAATCCACTAACCCAACCACCCGTATCCCTATTAAACCCGAAAAGTCAAACCCGAATACCAAGTCATCCCACTAAACAGAATTACCCGCCTTTTTTCCCTTTTACTGTACATCTTCTTCCCCTAGCGTTTTACCCTGCTCCAACACTTATTACCCCGCCTAAAAAAATATCTACAAAGCTTTTGGAAGGACAGGGAATGACAGATGGCAAAAATCCCAGCACTCTCAATGTTGGTATCTCCACTAATCACAATCAACGGCCATGATGAAGGGATTGGTGCCCAAGTTTGATCCAAGGGTCGTGAATGGATATCCTGAAGGTTCCCAGAAGAAACCCTAGCTCTTTGGGAGTCTATAAATAGCAGCCTTTCTTCCTCATATGGAGAGTCTAGTTTTTACGTTTTTTTTAGAGTCTAAATTAGGTTTAAATTTATGTCAAGTTTATGTTTTTAATAGTGTAATCTCAGTTCTAAAGTGTAAGGAATCATTGTACTCAGTCTTTTTAAAGTTTAATGAAAGTTTAGTTTGAATTTGTCTTATACTTGATCATCTATTTCTGCTTTTAAGTTTGTTGTTATAAGCTTACCCTAGCTTATTTTCAGTTCATTAAGCTCTACTTAAGTTTTATTTAAGTTTTCATCAAAATATTTTAGTCAATTTTTTTTGTTATTCCAAAAATCCAAAAAAAAAAAAAAAAAAAAAAAAAAAAAAACATTAAAAACATTAAAAATATATGCAACTTCAGCTTCATTAAGCTATTTCATCATCATATTAAGCTCATATAAGCTTTCTAGCTTATTGTGAGTTTTTGAATAGGTTTAAAACTGTTTTGTCTCAAATTCCAAAAAGTCAAAAAAAGTCAAACTGCTGGTTAAATAAGCAGTTCAGGAAGGATAAGCTGATTCTGAGGAGCTTATTGGGTAATATTTGGCTTATGTAATAAGCCTGGGTTGAGATTATAGTGGTTCATTTCTGTTTCATACCCTTGTTCAGCTTAGGTCCCAAGCAAGTTTTATTTTTCATAATTTTGCTTAATTTTGCTTAATCTATGTTCAGTTTGATTTAGTGCTTTTTAGAGGTTGATAATTGCTTCTTAGTTGATAAGTAGCTTAGGTAATCTTAGCTTGATCAGTTTTATATCTTATATTTGCAGTTCCTAGTTTAAAAGTACAAAAGTAGGTTTTAAGGGGGTGTTTGGTTTAGAACTATTGCTATGTAGTTAGAACTTGTTACTGTTCATCTGCCATGAGTTTGATTTTGATTGAGCTATTTTTAGGATATATAAGTAGTTTGCAATAGGTTTTTAGCAGTGTTGTATTGATTTGAGGTTTTGTGTGTTTGAGTTCAATATTAGAAACAACACTGCCTTATCAAGCTTCCCATTAAGCTAAGTTTATTTAATTAGAGTTTTTGGTATTTTCATGTTTCTTTCAATGTTCTAAGTAAGATTACAAAAGTTGGTTTAGTTTTACCAAGTTTAGAAAGGATTTGAGGTCATTTCACAACACTGCTGCATCAGCAGACTTCTGTGCAGACAAGCTCATAAGCTGCTGATCTTAGTCATTTTCCAGCTTATCTACTTGCTTCTATTGCCTGAATTTTGGTTTTATAATAGTTTGGAATACTAGCTTTCAGAATTTTGATTTAGATTTCAATAGGTAGCTTATACATTAGCTGATAATCAGGTCTGCAATCAGCCCATTAGGACTGCACTAAACCTGCTATTTATTTTTGTCCCAAGTCCATCTGTTCTATTGCTCAATTGAAGTAGCAATTGGTTGTAAATTTTGGGCATTTTGAGTTTGATAATAGCCTCTAGTATAAGCTTAATGAATCTGCTTTTGAACTGCTCTGATTAGCTTTTGATTAGCTTTTAGAGAAGCTTAAAGTTGGCTGTTCATTCATTGCTTTTGCCCTATTTGGTTACTGCACTTTACTGCTTTTTAGCTTATTCTGATAAGCTTCTCTGGTCTTATAAAGTTGTTTCATGCTTCAATTGGTGTGTTAAACTGCTTTTGAGGTTTTGGAAATTTTTGGTGCTGATTAGCTTATTTTTGAGCTTTTTAGAAACTGCTTATTAGCCCAAACAGCTTATTAGGGCTCAGAAAAGTTCCATTTTCATTTTTCTTAGATTCTAAATATCATTTAAGATTTTTCTGCAAAATTTCATAATTTTCCAAATCAGTTTGCTATTTTTAAATCATTTAATTTCTTTCTTTTAGTTTTAAATTCATAAAAAAATAAAATAAAAGTCAAAAAAATATATTTCTTTTTTCTAAAATTCTCTTTTAATATTTAGCATTTAGGAAAATTATTTTCACCTTTTTAGGACTTATAATTTAGAATTTCACCTTTTTAAATACGTTTTTAAAACATCGTAACGTACGTTTTCAAGTTTAATTTTCGTTTTAAATATTGTGTGCTTAGAATACTTGCCCCCTTAGTTTAATAGCTTGTTTTTACTTGTTATTTCATATTAGTAGTTTAAAAACCCCAATATCTCACTCTTTCACTATTCACTTCACGTTTCACGATCCCGAAATCACAATTTCATTCAATCTTCAATCGGGACAACGAACCTTGGGTTTTGCATATTTCCTTTGCAATTCTCCTTTGGATATAAATTGTTTGAAACCAATTTTTGGCGCCGCTGCCGGGGAAGGTTGACGTGAATTCGTGATTCCGTTTTTCGATTCGTGTTTTGAAGACCCTTCTCCCGGGAAGTTATCGTTTTATTTGTAAATATTTTCAAAAATATAAAATCCAAAAAAATTAAAAATACCACTAACACTTTTCCTAAAGTGTTAACAATACCAAAAAAATCGTAAAACAACAAAACAATCGTGAAATCATTTGATTTCGGATTATCTTTCAATTACAACCTATACAAGTGGTTTAAGGATGGTTTTGACATTAAATTGCAAACCGAAAGAGGCGGGTTTTTAATCAGCTTTCGAGCGGACCTTTGCTTCTCCGCCACTCTGCGAGTAGTCTTAAGAGAAACGATATCGATTGAGGGATCGACACCAAAAATATTGTGATTAATTTTTCCTTTAATATAAAAAAATCCAAAAAGATTTTCTCTTCCAAATTATTTGATAACTACTATAGTCAAACATGAAAAATTAATCTAAGCTACAAAAGGATCACATGTGTACCATCAAGCTTAAAATTTTGCTAACTATCATGTATCCTGCATATTTGTGCTTGATTGATGTTTCAGCATTCTCCAATGGCTGCACCTCAACAACAACCACTCCCAATGCTCACAAGAGCTTAAGTTCTTCCTCATGGATACAAGGCAGATTTTGGGAACAACAACACGAGGGTATATTTTGAGAAGATAAAGTGTCCTGAACCAAGCTGTGTGATTGCTGTGGAAGTACTCAAGGAACACGAATGCAAGAACTTATTGGACAGTTCTGATAACATTTTGGAATTATACATTCATCAGTTGTGGAACACTTTGGAGTTAGACACAAAACAGAGATACTTCAAATGCACACTGGACCGCAAGAAACTCAAAATCACACTTGATCACCTTCGCAGAGCACTAGGCTTACCCGAACCACCAGAACCAGCTAACAAATACTGGCCCACACCCTCAGAAGATGAAGTCCTTAAGTTCCTCCTTGACATTGGGTATGATGTCCAACCAGATACTACTTTGACCAAGATCTCACACGTCAACGCAAAGAACATCCCTCAACCCTGGAGAGCCATTTACTACATAGTGGTTCGTTCTGTCTCAGGGAGGGACAGTGGTCATGAACATCCACGGATATCTCACCTACAACTTTTCTGGGGATTAGTGAATCAGAAGAAGATTGACTATGCGGAGCTCATCTGGGAAGACATGACATTTCAAATGCAGAAGTCATTCACCAAAGTTCCCTTTGTCCGGTACACCAAAGTGCTCATCAGTCTATTGCTTGATGAGAACAAAGACATCTCTCCTCGTGCTGGAGATTTAGAGATGCATTTGTACAGAATGGATAAAACTGTCAACTCTGTCTATTTTCCCAAAGAGAGCTCACACAAGCAAGGGGCTAGACTGCTAGAGTCTCTAATGACAGAAAATGTAAAGAAAACTAAAGCCTACAAAGACTATGAAAGAGCACTCAGACTTGGTCGCGTAGGATTCTTGAAGCTGGGTAAAAAAGGAACTGGATCTACCAAGATTCGTTCAACAGGAAGTAGCAAAGCTGGGAGTGCTTCAAGTGCTTCAAAACAACCAAGAAAACCACACCCAGAACTCTCAAAAGACGAATCAATGCTACTCCCAAACCCAAAGTAGAAGAAGGTGGGATTCATGATGAAGAAGAAACTGAATCAGATAAGTCAGAATCAGAAGAAGAAGTAACTGTTCAAATGAATAAGGAAGATGTTGACATGGAAGTTGACATTGCTACAACAATAGCAATGGAAGCTAGCAAGAAGTCACTCAAAGAAGATGACGCCAGAAGGGCCAATCTAAGGGTTGAAGTAATGAGGAAGATGGAAATGGCAAAGGGAGTTGGAAGATTCGAAAACGTTCAAGAAGCAGCTCCGACTCATCCTGATCTGGTTAATCAACCCGGAGGGTCTGAAGTGGCTACAACTATTACTCCTCAGCCCGATACGGTTAATCAACCCGAGAGGCCTGAGTCACATTCAGAGGACATTCCTCCACTTTTCAATCCGGTTAATCAACCCGGTAACGAAAGAGAACCATTAACAGACGAGGAAATTAAGGATGACATGTTCGATGAAGGTAATCAGCAGCAGCTTAATCTTGATGCACCTGTTGATTGGGATACATCAGAGGAAGAGGAAATTATTGGGGACAAGACCACTAAAGCTGCACTTGAACTAGAAATT
The DNA here is from genome assembly GCA_021014915.2 of Artemisia tridentata subsp. tridentata. Classification (NCBI taxonomy): domain Eukaryota; kingdom Viridiplantae; phylum Streptophyta; class Magnoliopsida; order Asterales; family Asteraceae; genus Artemisia; species Artemisia tridentata. Next base: position 21,370,237 of record CP139501.1, on the reverse strand, counting down.
GAACACAAGGCAGAACAAGAAAAGAAGAAGGAGGCAGAAAGATTGCAGAAGGAAGAAGAAGAGGCAAGAAAGGAAGCAGATAACTACATTCAAACACCACCTCTCACTCCATCTTAGCTACAAATCGTCGTTTACAAGTCTCAATCTGAGGAACAACCAAAGGAGTCAACACCTTCTCCCTCATCATCAAAGGAATCAACACCTCCAGTCTCTCCTCCAAAAGATTCACCTCCTCCAGAATCTTCATTACAACAATCACCACCACCCCAATCATCAAAAGCAACAACAGAAGAAACTCTAAGGACAATCATGAAAGGCAAGTATATAAAGAGAGTTGCTAGGATTACACGTGTAGAAGTCTTATCTCCTGCAAGAAAGAAATTAAAGAAAGCTGCCAAACTTGCTCAAGCAAAACGTGACAGCAAACTAACCGACCAAGTAACAGAGTTGCAGAACACGGTCAAAGGTTTGTCTGAGCAGGTACAATAGTTGCAGGAGACAAAGCAGAAAATGGATGAGTTGTTAGATGTTGATGTCAAAGATGAGATGCTCAAAGCAGCTAAAGTCAACACAAGACATTATGTCAAGAAGTTTCTTCCCGATCTTCAGAAAGACATTGAAGAGTACATCAACAAACATCTTGAAGATAAAATTAAAGACATTCCTGCAACAATAATTCAACAGAAGCATCTTCTTGACTACTCCATTGAAGAACTCCAAATGGCCCTTCTCACCAAAATCACTGCAAAACTCTCACCATCCAACACAGAATTGGCTATCTTTGAAGCTATTCAGGCTAATATGGAATCTTGCAAAGAAGCAGCCGATCGTGGAAAACGTCACAGAGACGAAGAAGACCAAGATCCAGACTCCAAATCAAAGAAACACAAGAGTGAAGGCGGGTCTGGAATTTAGCTTAAACAGTCAACTGGACCGTCAACAACAACCACATCTCCACAAACAAAAGCTCCAGAATTTGGTCTTCCTGCTACTGAGCATCATTTTGAGCACTTTACTGCCGATGACATGGAATTTCAACAACAAGATGATCAACCCAAGTCACCACCAAAGGCCAAGACTACAACAAGCAAGAAGTCTTCCAAAAAACCTTCTGTACTCACATGGCTCGATGATGATGACACACAAGGCAATGACTGGTTTGATCAATTGGCTAGTGCTCAAATCCAAGAAGACGAAGCTTCTAAGATAGAAGACAGTACGTTTGAGATCACACAACAAATCAAACATACTCTAAATATCAAGAAGATGACCAAGAGAGAACTTCGTCGGATTAAAAATGATGCCTTTACTCTTCTCAAAGACAAATCTGCAAGCACAACTGAGCTAGAATATCACCTTGAAAACATTGCCCGAGCAATGTCAAGTGAGTTTGAATGGACTAATCCAGACATACTTAGGGTCGGTGGCCAAGGCAGCAAAAATTGTCCTTACATCACAGACTGGACCAAGCCACTTCCCGTGATACGAAAACATCATTCATCAGAACTTCCTTACCAATTCTTTTTCAACAACGATTTCGAACTACTCAGGCATGGATCTACAAGCAAAACCAAGTATGCTACCTCAATAACCTTCACTCCATCAACAAGTTATCCACAACCAGCCATTGAGGAAACTGCTATTCACCAACACCTTTTCATTAAACAACAAGTGATTTATGATCGTGATGCTGAACTGGGGATCTATCACTGGTTCGACAAACGGAAGACATGGTATAAGAGTAAACTCACCGAGAAATCTCACGATAAGGTATACATTGTCCTCAGGATTGTGGCAGTGGTTAGTGTCAGAGGAGTGAAGAAGTATGACTACACATTCCTATCTGAGATCAACGTCAGAAGACATGACAATAAAATCTACTCGTTCTCCGAAGCATACTTCCCATACCTAAGTCTCAATGACATTGAAGACATGTACCTCATCAAAGTACAAGGAAAGCTGCATCATCTCACTACATATCTTCAATATGCTTTCAGTACGGCTATCTGCCATTTCATCAGAAGAACGATCATCAAAGAACGAGTAGAAGATCTTCAGCTAGGAGTGGAGAGTTATCAAAAGAAGTTGAATCTCGTTGAGCCGGTACTACATCTTGAAAACATCAACCATGAAGCTCAATACACCATGAAGAGCACGCCAATCTTCGGTTTCGTCTACAGGAGTGCAATGACAATAAACTGCTTCATGTCATTTCACGAGATTTACAAGTTCTGCGACGACACATTGATAAACGTCCGTGACGGGTTGGTTCATAGAGTTCGTGATCAAGAATTGGGGAATACAAAGAGATGGAATAGTGATCAGCTAAGGCAAGTAAAGCAGTTCATCTGGAAGATCGAGAGAAGATTATATCGCAGAGATCAGATGCGAAGATTGGAAACCTATGTTGGAGGTCGTCCACCATTCCCGATCAGAACATATCAAAGGACGGATCCGGTATTCACAACATTTGGGAAAGGAGGTTAATGTAAGAATTTGATTTCACAATTCATTATTCTTATTTGATATTCTTGCCTATATGATTGTAAAATTATGGCTTGTGTACACATAACAGTGCACAACCCGTTCCTCTGAAGAAAGGACCCTGAGGTACGCTTCAGTGCCTCAATCCTGATCAAAGGAGCGAAAGCTTCTTTCTTATGAGTAGAATAAAACCAGAATTTTTTCTAAGTTTTTCAAAAATTCTGCTCATAAGGACAAGTATTCCCTCGTCAAGGGGGAGTATTTGAAAACTAATCTTTGTTCATACAAAAGTTCTTGAAATTCTTCCCACAAAACTCAAAAACAGCATATTTTAATCATAAAGTTTTTCAAAAACATCATGAGTATGCTAATTTTGAGGGGGAGAATAAAGATATGATTAAAATATGGTAAAGAAAAGTTGTGATCTCACGAGTGCTCGACTCAGAATTGACCCTCGAATTGACGATAACAAAAGTCAGTAGTCGAAAAGACATATCCTGGACGGGTAATAATTTCAAGCCAGTTTATCTGGTGATGTAAACATGTCTCGCAACGGATGTGTCTGAGTAGAATGTACCGATTTCGAGCGATTTTCCTTGAATATGATCTGGAGGGGTAATAATTTCAAGCTAGTTCTACTAGTAATGTAAGCGTGTCTCGTGACGATCATGTTCATTGAAAATCAATCAATTCAAAAGTGCCAACTCTTCTCGGCATGTGTAAATTTCAATTAAAGACATATGAGCACATGTTAAGGGGGAGTCTTTCTGAAAATCACAAAACTCTCAAAGTGTTAACAAAAAATGTTTTCACAATCATAAACACTTTGAGAGATTTTTTCAAAAAGGTTTGGTTTATGGCATCAATAGGATAGTCGTGGAGTTATAAGGTGACTAAGGTTAGGAATAACCGTCCTATGATCCGCCAGAGCCGGAGGGATCTACCCAAGGACAATACCAATAGTTTAGAACTAGAAAGTCCTAGGTATGATTAAAAAGGAGATATGAAATGAAAGGAGAAAGAAGGGGTTGAAGAATTAAAAAGAAAAGTAAAGAAAAGGGTGAAAAGAAATAGCCCTCCATTTATTCAACCTTAGGGCAGACACCGGGTTCAATTCATAATCTACTGGTTGATGGGTATCACCGGTATTGAAGACAAAAGACGTCATGGACCCAGTGACGCACTGCACTAACCTTCTAGCCACTCAGGTGTCTCTCAAAAGACACTTGTTTCATTTCACACGGAGAACCCTTCATCGACCTCTCACTACGAGATGTGTTGATATTGAAAAGGAGGCACTCTGCTCCACGCCTCCGACGACCAAACAAATGTGCACTAATCGAGTCTAGAGCCATGAGATTCATCAAAGATCTCTTAGGAACACTTAGTATTACACTGTTGTTCTACATCATGGGCAGCAGTTGTAAAATTAAGAAGAGTCCTTCGCAGATCTTAGCAATTTGCCGAGAACATTCTTGAGAGAATTCACAATTGTGATTCTCAGTGATAGAATGGAAATCCTGCCAGGGTCAACATCAAACAGCCCTGACAGCAGGTCACTTCGGTAACTCCTTGTGGGTTACGCTTAGTGTTTGCTCCAAAATGGTCTACAGTCGTGGGGTGATCTCCAACGACTCACTGAATCGTGGGTGCACTTCGGTGTGTCCGTGTAAGCCCTTTCGGGGGTATCCGGTTCAGAACGGCCTGGGTTTGGATTAGAGAAAGTCTTCACACTATGCTGTTGATGATCTCGAAGTCCAAATCTGTAAGTGCCGGATTATTCGTGATGTACCTGCGGAGGATCATGAAGACCTGGAGTTCTACCACTATCAAGACTCCATCATGCTCATATCCTGAAGATTAGTTCTCACAAAGACTAAAGATAGCAAAAGTTCAAAGTTATTAATGAAAAGTCAAAGATCAAGTATGTTAATCTTTCACAAGTCTAAGATCAAGCTTATGAAGAGAGAACTACGTGATGTATGAAGAACAAATGTCAAAGAACATATGAGCATGATGGAAACGACGTAAAGACACCAGTACTAACGACCATTGGAGGACGGCAGATCATTACCATACCATATCATATCATATCAGATCAAGAACAAAGAACAAAGATTATGAAGACGTCAGAAGCCCAAGAAGCAAAGATGACGTCAAGCAACCAAGATGACCAAGACGTAGGGGGAGATTGTTGGGAACACGTTTTATTTATTAATCAAGTCTTAGTCATGTTTAGTTAATTGGTTGCTTAAATTGTAATGGGCTATATGTTTAGGAAAAGCCCAAGGTACATTAGTAGCCCATGTGCCTTAGGGAATCCAAAGAGCATAATTCTAGAATATGCTTAGATTAGAATATGCTAAGAATATACTTAGCACATGGTTTTTTTTAGAGGAGAAGGATGATAATTGTATTGTGAGTAGACTAGGATGTTTGTGTGGTTATTTTTTTTTTAGAGGAGAAGTGGATCTGAACTGTTTGAATGCTATTTTTCTGTGGATCTGAACTGTTTGGAAGTTGTTGCATTAATGATGTTACTGGTCAATAATTTCTTGTCAAGTTGTATTATCAACATCTTGAACAGTTTTTTATGTATCTGGTCCATTTTCAGTACTATATACATCTTCAACAGTTTTAGTGTATCTGGTCCATTTTCAGTCCTGTATACATATTTATCATTTTTTTGTGACTGGTTTGTATTCCTGTGAAAGTTGTGGTCGATGTGTTGTCATATATTACTGGTCAGAATCTGTGGTCAATTTGTGCTCGATGTACTGATAAAAAGTGGTCGGAAAACTGGTAAAAATGAGATGGTCGAAAAAGTTATCGGAAAAGTCATCGGAAGTCGCTTATCGAAATTACTTGTATAATTATTTTTGACAAACCCTTTTCTATCGAAATTGTGGTAGAATTGCGATAAAAACGGGTTTATCGCAATTGTGGCTTATCGCAATTCTTGAGGTCAAACGGTCAAACCTATCGCAAACCTACCAGTCAAACCTATCGCAAACCTACCGGTCAAATTTATCGCAAATGTAACATAAGACCATTTCTCGCAAATGCTTTATCGGGTCAATAGTCAACGGTCCATCTTATAGAAATTAAAAGAAAAACAGAAGAAAATGAAGAAAAATATAACCACAATGACCACAACCAAACTGCCAAAACAAATCCCATCCCGACAACATACAACAAATTGATGAAGCTGTTAACATCTTTGACCACAACTATTATCGTTGACTTCAGATCTAAAGTGAATATGACCAGACCACAAAATGCTAACCCCTCGACAAACAACAAATCTTACTCTAGCCACTACCATGGAACCTCACATCACTCCCCAACTCACAATTTATCATCTTAGATCTAAACAAGTCATAATAATTACATGATCTCAGATTTTTTTCTTTCGATTGTTCTCAAAGAAATATCAAAACCTTTTAAAGGTCAACCATACGAAAGAAAATAACTCATCATCGATCTACTGAAGCCTTGCTTCATTCAATATCCGAATTAAAAGACATAAGAATAACAATTACGTTACCCTCTTTTGTCTTCGTTCGTACAAATCACACAACCTTAACAACAACAAAACGATAACACATATACCTACCTGTGAGAACCTTTAACGGATCTTGAAGCCTTTCAATTGTTTTCTTGATTCGTATGATGAAAAAATGAAGACAACTAATACGGGCGAGATGGTATTTGTGTTTAATCGGTTATTGTGAGTTCGGATATGGATGATAGAAACAGTGATGGAGATGGGATTTAAGATTGAGATGGGTTTTTGACTTGGAAGAGTGGGTTAGGTGAGAGGCTATTATACATGGGGGCGGATGGATAAGTGTTAGGTGGCTAGGGTTAATACATGTTATATCAGTGGTATGTATCTACTGTATCGGGTTATTAACTCGATTTGGACCCAAGTATCATAACTCTTGTGGATTGGATCCGATTTTTGTTGGGCTGAATGGATACATGTTTTGGAGTGGGCTTGAATTGTCATTATCCGAAAATTGCATAGATTGTGTTTAATACATTATATGCATTTTTTTGGGTACAATACTTTGGCATAAGTGAAGTATTTTGGTTATTACAAATTTTCACGGGGCAATAAAATTTTGACAAGATCAGGATAAAACCATTATCATAGTTCACTAAAACCGTCAAAAGGCTAGTTTTGGGCATATAACCGCAAGATGTGACTACGGCGTTAATTCATTATTATTTATTTGAGGTTGAAGTGGAATTTCACGGGTGTGTGTACTTAGTATCTTGAAGATATTGGGGTTGGTTGGATGCATGATTCTTCGAGATCATTGTTCGAGCTTTTTAACCGTCAAAATGATTAAGACTTGAGTTATCTAGCTATACATGATGTAAGGAGTTACGTTGTTGTGCTCACAGAGTATAACTATCACTTTAAAGGAGTTACATTGTAGTGCTCAAGTGTCACAAAAAGATGTGGATAATTCAAGATGAGTTCATATACAGTTAAGGATGGTTGGATGGGTATATGAAACGACCTATGCTTTAAGGAGTTACGTTGTAGTGCTCAGTATAGGTTCTTAGTCAGACAATAGTGCAAGTTTAAGTCACAAGTTTGGGTTATTTTACTTCAGTATCAAGTTCGTAATACTGGGTTTTCTCCATCAGTAGTCACTACGAAAAGCCGTCAGAATGATAATGGGGTCAGTAAAGAGTTAGATGAGAAGAGTATAGAAGAGTAGAGATTTTATCAGCAGTTGATTCTCACGGGCTATTTTTAGTACTTCACACATCTTCGACTAATTGGACATACAAGGTTTACGCTGCCTCCATTTCCATCGTAACCATAGTGTGTATGCTTCCGATTCCGCGAAGACATCGTGGGGGAAGAGAGAGTAGATGTAATTTGACTTTTCTTGCATTTTTTGCAAAAACACTCTTTTTCCAGATGTATCTGCATTCAGGTGGAAGAAATGTGCACATCAGGGACGCAAAACAGACTCACGTGATCGAGCTTACAATTTCATTACTACCGGAGAGACGTCCGCAAAGATGATCGGTGGTTCAGTTTTGTGATTTTGGTGTAATCGTTTCAACTTTCGCAGGTTGTGATGAGCGAAGTAGCCTACTTATGTGAGAAGATCTTGTTGATTTCTTGCATGTTACCCCCGAACGGAGTTTCCGCATTGAGCACAATCGTTACTGAGTACTAGTCAGATTTGCTTGGTGTGGTTTACGATGTCATCTACAAATTCCGCTGCGTACTTACAACCTTCAAAAGATAGAAGACATGTTAACTACATCAAAGTTTCGAATCTGCTGAAGACGGTTGTCAGTTTGGGGGGAAGCTGATTCAGAAACTTCACCAAAAAGAAGTATATGAAGAAGCCGTTAATGACATGCAACATGAATTGAGGGGAAGTTAATCCAGTTCATGCATATTACATCATTTACCTACAAGTGAAGAAAAGTTCTCAAGCCGAGGTACAAGATAAAGACAAAGAGCGTCTAACATATGTTGCCACATTGGGGGAAGATTGTTGGGTATGCCTCTAACACTAAAATGTGACAACATATTTGGGATTACAATAGTTATCATGTATGGCACAAACACAAGGACTAGAAGCGTCAATCATGTAAAGTCTTGTGTTTGTTTGCCTATTTATACCCTCCTAGACTTCACTAGGAGGGTGAGCCTTGTTTTATGTATTTTGCATTTTCACTTTTATCAATAACAAGTCCATGTTCATTCTCTCTCACTCTACACTTTCTCTCTCTAACCCTTACCATGGAAATGACGTTCTTCCATCATCCCCGACCTCCCGATTCACAATATAATCACCAAAACACGATCCAACAATGTCTCACTGAAGGTTATGGTTTAGTAAACTGTAGTGGTATAGTCTTTACTAGGATAGCTTATGTCAATGGTCTTAAATATAACTTGATCAGTGTCAGTCAACTATGTGATGCAAAATACATAGTTCAGTTTGATGATAAGTAAGGAACCATCTTCAATGCAAATAAGAAAGTTGTCCTTATTGCACCAACAAGACAAGATGTTTATGTGGTAGACATGTCCAGTCTAACTCAGAATGGAACTTGTCTCTTTACTAAGGCCACTAAAACCCTCAACTGGCTTTGGCATAAGAGACTCTCCCACCTGAAGTTCAAAAACATAAACAACCTTGTAAAACAAAACAAGGTCCTTGGCTTACCATCACTTGAGTTTTCAAAGGATAAACCATGCTCTGCCTGTGAAAAAGGTAAACATCATAGAGCATCCTTTAAAACCAAAACAAACTTTTCCATCAGGAATTGCCTTCATCTTCTCCATATGGATCTCTTTGGGCCCATCAGTCCTAGATCCATTAACCATGAGAAGTATACTCTGGTCATTGTGGATAAATACTCAAGATACACTTGGGTTTACTTCCTGATCAAAAAGAGTCAGGCAGCTGAAACAATCATGTCCTTTGTCAGGAACATTGAAAATCAAAATGACATCAAAGTCAAACAGATTAGGACTGACAATGGAACAGAGTTCAAAAACTATGAACTTGAATGTTTCTGTGATGAGAAAGGAATATCCCAAAAAAATTTCCTCTCCTTACACACCTGAACAAAATGGCGTTGCTGAAAGGAAAAATAGAACACTCATTAAAGCAGCTAGGAAAATGCTAAATGGATCAGTCCTTTCCAAACACTTCTGGACTAAAGCAGTAAAGACTGCCTGTTACACACAAAACATATCCATCATTGTCAAGAGACATAGCAAAACCCCTTATGAGTTATTCAAGGGAAGGATCCCAAACATCAGCTACTTTCATGTCTTTGGGTGTCCTGTGTTTATTCATAATCACAAGGATCACTTAGGGAAATTTGATGCCAAAGCTGATGATGGATACTTCCTAGGATACTCTCTTGTCTCAAAGGCCTTCAGGGTGTTCAACACTAGGAGACAGCAAACTGAGGAAACATTCCATGTTACCTTTGATGAGAGCACTGATGCAATCAGTGTCTCTAACACCTCAATGGAAGAGATAGGCATTGATGATTCATCTAAATACCCTCCTGATGAACATCATCCTGACAATGGTCCTTTCACTCAGTACCAAGCAAATGCTGACATCTCCTATTACATCATCCCTCACAACCTTCCTTACCCAACCATCACTGAGTTTGTTGAAGCACAAAGAAGTACTGATGCAATCATTCAGTCTGAACACAGTGCTCAGGAACAAAATAATCACAGTGATGAGTCAACCCACTCAGACACTCAAGATGCTGAAGATCATCATGTGTCTGATCCTGACCCTACCCATCAAGCCTCCTCAAGTTCTAATCAGTTCCCAAGACCTCAGGACAGTTGGACTAGGTCTCAGGATATAGAACTTGTGAATATAATTGGAGAGCCTACTGAAGGCATGCTAACTAGAAGCATGGCTGCACAACTAAGAGCAGCCTCAGCCAATGAATGCCTATTTGTGGACTTCATCTCCACAATTGAACCCAAAAGTGTCAAGGAAGCACTTAATCATCCAAGTTGGGTTCAGGCCATGCATGATGAACTGGAACAATTTGACAGAAACAAGGTAATGACCTTGGTCAAATGTCCTGAAGATGTTTCAGTCATTGGCATGAAATGGGTGTTCAAAAACAAATCTGATGAAAATGGCATAGTCATTAAAAACAAAGCCAAACTTGTAGCCAAAGGCTATAATCAACAAGAAGGCATTGACATGAAGAAACATTTGCACCAGTGGCAAGGATGGAAGCCATTAGGATCTTCCTTGCTTTTGCAACCTACATGAACTTCAAGGTGTACCAAATGGATGTTAAAAGTGCATTCTTAAATGGGTCACTGAAAGAAGAAGCTTATGTTCAGCAACCTCCTGGATTTGAAAGCCATGAGTTTCCTGACTATGTCTGCAAGCTTAACAAAGCCCTTTATGGACTGAAACAAGCTCCCAGGGCATGGTATGAAACTCTCTCAGCCTTCCTGATCCAAAATAAATTTGTCAGAGGCAAGATAGACAACACATTGTTTATCTACAGGACAAATAATGATGTCATACTTGTACAAGTATATGTTAATGACATCATCTTTGGCTCAACAAGTTATAAACTTTGCAAACAATTTGAAAAACTGATGGCAAAGAAATTTGAAATGAGCATGATGGGAGAACTGACTTACTTCCTTGGTATTCAAATCAAGCAGACTGATAAAGGAACCTCTATCAGTCAAGAGAAGTATGTCAGAAGCCTACTAAAGAAGTATGAGCTCAGTGACTGTGCCTCAGTCAAAACTCCCATGGTACCCCCAAACAACCTTGGTCCTAACCTTACTGGAAAACCAGTGAATCAAACTCTTTTCAGAGGAATGATTGGGTCACTGATGTATCTACTTGCATCAAGGCCTGACATCCAATTCTCAGTCTGTTTGTGTGCTAGATATCAATCTGACCCAAGAGAATCTCATCTTACAGCTGTGAAAAGGATACTCAGGCACCTAAAAGGTACTCCAAACCTTGGATTATACTATCCAAAATGTTCAGGCTTTGATCTTAAAGGATACTCAGACTCTGACTATGCTGGATGCAACATGGACAGAAAAAGCACCTCAGGCTCCTGCCAAATCCTTGGTGGGAAAGTAGTCTGTTGGAGTGCTAAAAAGCAACAATCAGTTGCCATGTCCTCAGCAGAAGCTGAATATGTTGCTGCTGCAAGTTGTTGTGCAAATGTACTATGGATAAAAAGTCAACTCAGTGACTATGGAATCCAGTATAAGATGGTTCCCATTTTTTGTGATAACACAAGTGCAATTGCCATCTCAAACAACCCTGTTCTTCATCAGAGAACAAAACACATTGATATTAGATATCACTTCATCAGGGACCATGTCATGAATGGTGACATTGAATTACACTTCATTCCTACTGAATATCAGCTAACTGATATATTCACCAAACCATTGGATGAACCAACTTTCACAAGACTGAAAGCTAAATTAGGGAATGTTGGATATTGAGATTCAGTCCAGTGATTGAATCCATCCAACTAAGTGTAAATTCTGAAAACCCCAGGTCCCTGACTCAATGTGTTCCTCAGTGAAAAAGATCACTGAATCACCTACCCTGAACCCTTGTACCTCAGGAACTAAAACCCAAGTCCCTGAACAAGCAGGTCAACCTATCCTGAACCCCTCACTGAATGAAAAGTCATTCAGGGCCCTCAGAAGACATTAAATGCTAACTTAAATGCTCTAAGTATCTAGTTAGTAAATGTCCGAGGTTGGTAACTGAATTCTTATTTAATATAAGAATATTTGTTCTTTTGCCTTTCTGGCATGCACCTCATGGGCCATGATCCGATGCTATCAATACATTATTTTTCCCAAGGGAATACAGTAGAAGTTGTATTCCCGGGTCGTTATCCCCAACGAAGGCGTGAATGGAATTTGTGATCTCGAATCGTGATTGCGTGTGCTGAATGGTGCAAATAAAAGGGATTTTGGTTTTTTTAAGCTATGATATGTGAACATAAAATAAAAACGATTTAATAAACACATAAAACAATAATCTAAAGGATACGGAATTAAAAACGTCAAAGAAAAACTTAAAAACGCGATTTTAAAGAAAGCGGGAACGAGAACGAATCTAAAAACGTCAAAATAACAAAATACTAACTCTACGGATACCAAAGTAATTTTCCTACGTACTAAATGACAAAAGAAAATTTTACAAAAAAGAATTACATTTTTTTTGACTTTTTAATTATTAATTATGAATTTAAAACTAAATAAAACTATTTAAATTGTTTAAAAATAGAAAATGAAAACAGAAAAATCTGGAAAATTCTGAGTAAATCTAAAATTAAATTCTTAATCCATGAAAAATAAATCAAAAACTTATTGAACCCAAATAACTTTGGCAATAGCATTTGAACACTAAATAAGCTAAGAGCACTAAATGACCAAAGCTAGAAACAGTCAATCAACTAAAATAAGCATAAAATCAACTTAAATCAAATCACTAAACACGACAAGATTAACCCAAATAAGCAATATGGCAGATTCAAAAATAAAGACAGAACAGGCAGCAAAACCCCCTACTTGCAGACCTAAATTAAGCACTCAATTAAGCTAGAAAATGAGAACTTATGGGGGCAAAAGATTCCTACTACTACAGGCTACCTTAAAACTTAAAATGCCTAATTTTTGACATCAATTGCTTAATGAAATTAAGCCTAGATCAGATGGCCCAAGGAAACTTAAAACTGTGCAGGGTTGGTGCAGGAACAGAACAGGGCAAATGAGCAATTTGCAGAGTGAAAATAAGCTAGAGGTTAAGCTCAAATTTGAGGTACCAGATATTGAACTTAAAGCTGGTTATGTAAGCTAATCTCAAACCAAAAATCAGGACCAAAACCCAACTGGATAAGCCAGAGATGAGCTTAGATCAGATGCATGAAAACTGAGCTTAACCCTTGTTTTGACTTTTGCAGTTTTTGAAAATTTTGACTAAACCCAACTTTGATTGATCCTAAGTAACTAATATTGATGTAATAAGCTATTCTAACACTGGATTAAGCTAAATGAAACAATCCTATAGCTACATGGTGCAAATCCTATCCTCATTAGCAAAGAGTAAACAGATTAAGCTGATTAAGATCCTATTTTGACTATTTAAAGAATGAACTACTAATATAATGCTGCCGAAGTCCTAATTATCACTTGTGCAACCTATTTCTATCACTCACACCACAGAATAACAACAACAACAATAAAAAACATACAAATCCAAACACTACTTAATTGAAACTGATAAGAACTTTTACACTAGAGATTACTAATTTAAACCATATTTTACCCTAAAATCTGATTATCTAAGTGATTAATGATCTAAAAAGCAAGAATAAATGACAAATAAGCAGTAAACAAAGCTGAATAGGAAATAAGCATTAATAAGCTAAAAAGTTGAAATTGGTACTCACAACATGTGCAGGATGGAATTGAATGAACCAAAGAACTAATCACACCCAGGCTTATCCAATTAAGCCAAAATTACCCAAATAAGCTTGTCACATCAGCTTATTCTTCAAATTGAGCTTATTTGACCTAGGCAGTTGACTTTTTGACTATTTCTTTGACTTTGGAAATTAAAACTGAGTTCAATCACAATAAACTAACAACAAGGTGTCACAAACTTCTGTTAGCTTATTTAAACTGAAAGGAGAGGGTTTTTGAAGTTAAACAACAACAAATTCGAACTTGAATTAAAACTGAATTAAACTTGGAACTTGAATTAAGACTGAAATGATACAAAGCTTGTTTAAATTAAACTGAACTGAAATGAAGTTTACATTCTACTAACATTAAGCTAGCAATAACACTTAACTAAATTTTGAATCTACACTATGAAAAATGGTCTAAAATACAGTGACAAGGTTTCTTCTCAGTGTCTTCTTCTTTAAATAATAATCCAAAAAGTCTTCCTTGGGTCTTCTGATCATTTCCCTATCGTTGGATTGGTTAACATCAATCCCAACCGTTCAATCACAAAATGGCGGGAAAACTTGGATAAGTGGGATTTAACTCTCTGAGCACGTGTGGGTTGTTGAGAGTTAGCAAAGTAGGAGGGGGGAGGATAGCGTGTGTAAGTGAAAAGCATGAGGGAGGGTGGCTTGTTGTCGGTTGTCAGGATGGTCGAGGAGAGGACATGGTTTTGATTTTTTGGCGGTTTTGTGGTTTTGTGGGAAAGGGATGGGAGTTGACCGAAGTCAAAGTGGGATTTAACTAAAAATACGGGTTTGGGTTTTTCTTGCTTGGGCTTTGGGTTTTTGATGGGCTAAAGGGTTTAATGGGTTAGGATATAGGATAATGGGTTAGTTAAAAGGTTGGTTTAGGTTTTAGGGATTAATGTTGTAAAGTTAGGTTTAAAGTTTAGGGATCATTTTTGCCAAGTTTTAAAATTCAGGGACCATTCTTGTAATTTCTTCAAAGTACTTCCAAGGGCCCATTTTGACAAGTTGAGCAATATCCCAGTCCAAACCCGTAATTTCCTTTCCCGGCTTCAGCTTTTCACGTCTTTCCAGTATTGTGCTCGGTTTTTGCCTGTTTTGCCCTGTTTTCGATCCTTTTGTACCTGAAACACATAAAAACACAAAACCAAGGATATCTGCAATATATTTGGGTGTTTTTGGTTATTTTTGTGTCTAAAATGGGCATAAAATGATGAGTATTTACACACTTATCAATCCCCCACACTAAACTATTGCTAGTCCCTAGCAATCCGATCATATGAAGTAATGAAAGGAATCAAGTATACCCCGTTTCGATTTTTTATTAAATGCGAGAAATTTAAACTAGAACAAAAATATATAAATGCTTGATTATCAAAAATGGTATCATGGAACGGGATTCACACAAAATGGGTGTCTCCAGGGAATTGAAATCGTCATCCTCTTTTTATACTCCCAACTAAGCTTAAACTCAATGAGCAAAAGTTTTTGCAAAATGCTAACACTACTTATACTAATAATCTATGTAAGCCGAGACTTAACTTTTCACTCCCACAGTTTATTCAATTTAGGTGACTGTACTATTTTCAAAATTTTGACCGCAAAAATCGACGTTTATTATGGCTGCCATTCGTTTAAGTCAAATACTAATTTACCGGGAACCTCGAAAATCTAAGGATCAAAAGGGCCTTTTCCATGTAGCGGCTTTCTTCTCGGCACATCCCAAACCAGTTGGTTTTAGGTGACCAGGCTTTTGACACCCCACAGAGAATAGTACCGGAATCAGCGGAATTTTGATTTCAAAGATTTTGGATATTCCCACTAAGCTAGTATTACATACTTAAATAAATAACAACAAACGATCATTTAGAGATTAGAGACTCAAAGACGAGATCACTCCATGTAACGGCCTTCTTCTCGGCACATCCCAAACCAGTTGGTTTTAGGTGACCAGGCTTTTGACACCCCACAGAGAATAATACCGGAGATTTCGAAGCCCTTTGAAATCAACAATCTACTAAATTACCGTTTAACCTTTATACAAAATTGACGAATCCAAGTTCAACTCCCGATTTAAATTTAAGAGAAAGCAATTTTACCATATTTATTAACATACACATCTTTATTTTCACAACATCAAAACTTATTGCATTTTGCAATATCATTTCATTTTTGCATTTTGCAATATCATTCCATTTTCTTATTTTTCTTTTTTCATTTTTTTTTCATTTTCCATTTATATATATATATATATATATATATATATATATATATATATATATATATATATATATATATATATATATATATATATATATATATATATATATATATATATATATATATATATATATATATATATACATAAATGCTTTCTCAAAAATTAAAATAAAAAGTTGAACTCGGGCTCTATATCAAAATTGTATAAAAATTTGTTTTGCATAACAACATGATTTTAACGTTCAAACGTTTGAAAACAGCACGTATTTAATCCGATTAGTTATCTCCTGGGAGGAAAAGTCATAGATTACTTGTATAAGCTCTAAAGAAAACCAACTATTCTACGCTTAGCATTTTCATTTGCACAAATCGTAAAACCTTAGTCTAATCGTTAAGGAAGCAGCCAGATCAACACTCTGGCAGAGTCGGGATTCCCTTTGTTCTAACCTAATCAAGACTAAACACTTCTTTTTTATTGCAATTTCTAATCTAAAAACGAAAAAAATTTAAAATTTTTGGCCAAAACGGGGGTACTAGGGCACTAGAAGGTACAAATGTGACAAAATTCGCGAGAATTCCCCCCCACACTTAGAATTGAATATTGCCCTCAATATTCAAAGTACCGGCTATTATGCCGACACTTAGAACGTAAAAAGGTAATACTAATAGCCAAGTGTGGAAACGAAATCTCCATTTTTCACGAAAAAGGATTAAAAAGATATCCCTAGATAAACGTTAGTAACAAGATCGGATATTGGGCGGCTGGATTGAAAACAGGCGCATCAATCATCACGATCTAGGGAAACCTGCAAACAACACACAAACAAAGCACAGCAGAGGCATCCCCCCACACTTAGTGTCAGAAAATAGAAAGAAGTCAGAAACATGGGTTGTCACCCATGTGGTGCTAATGTTTTTGTTAACCGAGTCACTAGCTTGACTCGACCCCGAATTCATTTGTTCTTGGGGAAGCATGTGGAAAAGAAGATCTCCATCGGACTTTCATTCAAAATGTTTGGATAAACATTGAAGTTCTTGAAAGTTCCACTCCGATGAGATACATCCGGCTCAAAAGAATGATAAATTAAGATGCCGGGATCAAAAACTTTGTCCTCATTCCCAAACGAGAGAATGAGAGGACAATCTACCTTATAGGAGAAGAAAGGTAGAAAAACTCGAACGACATATGTGAAATCAATATAATGGCGATCCTCAAAGGGCAACGTCACATATGTCGGAGAAGGAAGAATATCGGGATTAAGAACTGAGGTCATACCATCAAGTTTATGAGTGATAGAGTCCTTGACCTCATCGTTCTCTAACTCTTCATCAAAGAGAGGATTTATTTTGCAAGAAAAGTACTCATCATCAAATTCAAAAAGAGAATTCGAATGGACTTCGAGACTTTCATTTGAAACGTCCTCATCAGAAAGTGATTCGTCATCACTAGAGGAAAAATCATCATTTGAATTGAAGAGGGGGTTAGAAAACGTCCCGAAAAAATCATCAGTAGTGTCAAGAGGATGATCACTACAAATAGACGAATCACATTCACTGTCCGATATATCCTCAGACTCACTTGGGATTGGGACAAGGTTCTCAGCACTAGACTTTATGAATTCGTCCGATTCCTTTTCAGGAACAGTGCTAAGAGGCTCATCCCCCATAGTAGGAGAGTCATCAGGGTTCATAGATGGAAAGAATGATGTGATTGCAATAGACTGAGGGAGTTGAGAAGTAATTTCACTAAAAGGAATAGTACTCTCCTCGTCGTCATCATCGTCATCGAGCATGCAAGCTTGATTAAATAAGAAACGATTGTGTGCAGCTCGTTCTATGGCAAGTAAATCTTCCATAGATTCACCATGACGATCATCTTGGGTATGCCTAACAGCCAAATCATCGAGTGTATCCTTCACATATTGAAGTTTTTGGAGTACATCTTTGAAAGAAGAATCCAGAAGATCATTCCTAATATTATGAATTTCTTGGAATGATTCTTGAGGAAATGGCTGAGGCTGAGTCTGAGTCATTTGGTATTGTGGAGGTTGGTCGTGATAAGAATAATCATAATTGTTACAAGGACCATGCTCATAGATAAGCGGGCTCCTCGTTTGACAATCAGAGTTATAATGCGGACCTCCACAGTATTCACAACAGTAAAACTGTTGTGACTGACTCAGTGAATCATATGGATATTGGTCATAACCAAAATTTTGATCGTTACACGAAACCTGCTCATAGACAAGCGTGTTCCTTGTTTGACAATCAAAACTTTGGTGTGGACCTCCACAATATTCACAAGAATATGTTTCCATCTCATGGTGTGGGGGTTGGTCAAGGAAATTGGTTGTTTCATTGTAGAAATTTTGGTCATAGACAAACCCGTTTCCCGAATTTACAATGCTACAACCGGGGCAATTTCCACCATTTAGAGGTCCCCCACACCATTCACAACCATAGTTGTAAGATGAAGACATAAAAAGAATTAAACGTGTAGAGGGTGAGAAAAAGAATTAAACGGATAAGAGGGATACGAAGAATATTTTTGGTTTTTTAGAAACATTTTGAAAAATATAAAGGGAAAATAAATTTTGAAATGAAAATCTTTTTAATTTTTTTTATTTTTTTTTTTTTTTTTTTTTTTTTTTTTTTTTTAATGAGAAAATATTTACGAAGATTCAAAACACGCAACGATAAACGAGAATTCAAAATTCGCGTCAACCCTCCCCGGCAGCGGCGCCAAAAATTGATCCGATTCGATCAATACATTATTTTTCCCAAGGGAATACAGTGGAAGTTGTATTCCCGGGTCGTTATCCCCAATGAAGGCGTGAATGGAATTTGTGATCTCGAATCGTGATTGCGTGTGCTGAATGGTGCAAATAAAAGGGATTTTGGTTTTTTTAAGCTATGATATGTGAACATAAAATAAAAACGATTTAATAAACACAAAAAACAATAATCTAAAGGATACGGAATTAAAAACGTCAAAGAAAAACTTTAAAACGCGATTTTAAAGAAAGCGGGAACGAGAACGAATCTAAAAACGTCAAAATAACAAAATACTAACTCTACGGATACCAAAGTAATTTTCCTACGTACTAAATGACAAAAGAAAATTTTACAAAAAAGAATTACATTTTTTTGGCTTTTTAATTATTAATTATGAATTTAAAACTAAATATAACTATTTAAATTGTTTAAAAATAGAAAATGAAAACAGAAAAATCTGGAAAATTCTGAGTAAATATAAAATTAAACTCTTAATCCATGAAAAATAAAATCAGAAACTTATTGAACCCAAATAAGCAGATTGGGCCAATAAGCAGTTTGCAAATAAGCTAATAATAAGCTAAAGAGCACTAAAAATTACCAAAAGCTAGAAAACAGTTCAAACAACTTAAATAAGCATAAATAAACTTAAATCAAGCAGCTAAACACACAGATTAACCCAAATAAGCAATATGGCAGATTCAAAAATAAAGACAGAACAGGCAGCAAAACCCCCTACTTGCAGACCTAAATTAAGCACTCGATTAAGCTAGAAAATGAGAACTTATGGGGGCAAAATATTCCTACTACTACAGGCTACCTTAAAACTTAAAAAGCCCAATTTTTTACATCAATTGCTTAATGAAATTAAGCCTAGATCAGATGGCCCAAGGAAACTTAAAACTGTGCAGGGTTGGTGCAGGAACAGAACAGGGCAAATAAGCAATTTGCAGAGTGAAAATAAGCTAGAGGATAAGCTCAAATTTGAGGTACCAGATATTGAACTTAAATCTGGTTATGTAAGCTAATCTCAAACCAAAAATCAGGACCAAAACCCAACTGGATAAGCCAGAGATGAGCTTAGATCAGATGCATGAAAACTGAGCTTAACCCTTGTTTTGACTTTTGCAGTTTTTGAAAATTTTGACTAAACCCAACTTTGATTGATCCTAAGTAACTAATATTGATGTAATAAGCTATTCTAACACTGGATTAAGCTAAATGAAACAATCCTATAGCTACATGGTGCAAATCCTATCCTCATTAGCAAACAGTAAACAGATTAAGCTGATTAAGATCCTATTTTGACTATTTAAAGAATGAACTGCTAATATAATGCTGCCTAAGTCCTAATTATCACTAGTGCAACCTATTTCTATCACTCACACCACAGAATAACAACAACAACAATAAAAAACATACAAATCCAAAAACTACTTAATTGAAACTGATAAGAACTTTTACACTAGAGATTACTAATTTAAACCATATTTTACCCTAAACTCTGATTATCTAAGTGATTAATGATCTAAAAAGCAAGAATAAATGACAAATAAGCAGTAAACAAAGCTGAATAGGAAATAAGCATTAATAAGCTAAAAAGTGGAAATTGGTACTCACAACATGTGCAGGATGGAATTGAATGAACCAAAGAACTAATCACACCCAGGCTTATCCAATTAAGCCAAAATTACCCAAATAAGCTTGTCACATCAGCTTATTCTTCAAATTGAGCTTATTTGACCTAGGCAGTTGACTTTTTGACTATTTCTTTGACTTTGGAAATTAAAACTGAGTTCAATCACAATAAACTAACAACAAGGTGTCACAAACTTCTGTTAGCTTATTTAAACTGAAAGGATAGGGTTTTTGAAGTTAAACAACAACAAATTCGAACTTGAATTAAAACTGAATTAAACTTGGAACTTGAATTAAGACTGAAATGATACAAAGCTTGTTTAAATTAAACTGAACTGAAATGAAGTTTACATTCTACTAACATTAAGCTAGCAATAACACTTAACTAAATTTTGAATCTACACTATGAAAAATGGTCTAAAATACAGTGACAAGGTTTCTTCTCAGTGTCTTCTTCTTTAAATAATAATCCAAAAAGTCTTCCTTGGGTCTTCTGATCATTTCCCCATCGTTGGATTGGTTAACATCAATCCCAACCGTTCAATCACAAAATGGCGGGAAAACTTGGATAAGTGGGATTTAACTCTCTGAGCACGTGTGGGTTGTTGAGAGTTAGCAAAGTAGGAGGGGGGAGGATAGCGTGTGTAAGTGAAAAGCATGAGGGAGGGTGGCTTGTTGTCGGTTGTCAGGATGGTCGAGGAGAGGACATGGTTTTGATTTTTTGGCGGTTTTGTGGTTTTGTGGGAAAGGGATGGGAGTTGACCGAAGTCAAAGTGGGATTTAACTAAAAATACGGGTTTGGGTTTTTCTTGTTTGGGCTTTGGGTTTTTGATGGGCTAAGGGGTTTAATGGGTTAGGATATAGGATAATGGGTTAGTTAAAAGGTTGGTTTAGGTTTTAGGGATTAATGTTGTAAAGTTAGGTTTAAAGTTTAGGGATCATTTTTGCCAAGTTTCAAAATTCAGGGACCATTCTTGTAATTTCTTCAAAGTACTTCCAATGGCCCATTTTGACAATTTGAGCAATATCCCAGTCCAAACCCGTAATTTCCCTTCCCGGCTTCAGCTTTTCACGTCTTTCCAGTATTGTGCTCGGTTTTTGCCTGTTTTGCCCTGTTTTCGATCATTTTGTACCTGAAACACATAAAAACACAAAACCAAGGATATCTGTAATATATTTAGGTGTTTTTGGTTATTTTTGTGTCTTAAATGGGTGTAAAATGATGAGTATTTACACACTCATCAGGCCCCCACTTTCCCACTTGGCATTTAATGCATCTCCAATTACATAACAGATATGTGATGACTCAACCCTGCAAATTATACTTTTTGCAGACGGCACAACTGTTCACCTCGACTGTTGCGTAAAACTAGGAAAAAGTGGAGTGGTGGCATTTAATGCGGATCCCAAACGTTTTATTCAAAACGGTTTTCAAAAAATATCTTTTGAAAAAAATAAACCACTTAATGCCTAAAATACCCTCCTCTCCACTTCCCTATAAATACCCCCAAACAAAATAACACACACACGTTTTTTTTAGAAAATCTTAAGCAAATTCTTGCCCTTTTTTTCACTTTCAAAAAAAAAAAAAAAAAACAATTGTGTGTGTGTTCTTAGTCTTTAGAAACCCAGACCATCTTTGTAACCCAGACTTACCAAACAAAAATGGCTACTTCTAAGGCTATCACATACGCCCCAAATGTGGAATTCCTCATTGAGGGCGTAGACATGACCAAGAACAACGTGGTAGGAAACTTTGCCTACCCCCAAAAGTTTTGGGCGTACAAGAATGTAGTTAAATACCTTCAAAACTGCTTTCTTGCTACGACGTTCACAAAGACCCCCTCAGTCATATACAATGACTATTTGAGGGAATTCTGGTGTACAGCAGTGGCAACTAGCCCTGAAGACACCAAAGACTCAATTATCACGTTCTCAGTGATGAATGGGAGAAGGACCCTCTCCCTAGATTACCCTACCTTCATCAAGGCCACAGGTCTTGATTTCACTGAGAACTATGAGCCCAACCCCACTGACCAAGAAGTAAAGGCCGAATTGCTTTTACTAGGGCCACATGACCCAAAACAACCTGATGTGGCCGCAGGAACCCTATTGGCCAAAGCGCCTATCATCAAGACCTGGTTCCACCCTGTCTGGAGGATCCTGATGACTTTTGTCATTCAGGTCCTTGGAGGCAATAAATCCTCCATGGAGCAGTTGAATGCATCACAACAATTGATGGTGTTCAGTCTCCTGGAGGGTAGAAAAATAGACATCGGAGGAATAATCTTCCGTGACCTCGTGGCCAAGCTCTCAGGAAAATCTAGGCAAAAACACATGTCTTACCCTAGGTTCATTTCCTGTGTGCTTCAGGATTTACTTGGCTCTGATTATATTAGGCCTGATGCTCAAGGATCTAAACCTGACGTCCTACACAAGGCCAATTATACGAGTGGCATTACTGAGGTACAACCAGTCGCCCTGACCGACTATATGTTGGTAATCATTCAGGGTGTAAACGCTATCTCACCCATTCCTTCTCCTACAAAGGAGAAGAAGAAAAAGAAGGCAGGGTCCAAGAAGGTGGTTAAACCCAAATCACTCGTCCTTGAGACCTCTGCCTCAGAACCCAAAGAAGGGGAAACAATGGCCAAGACCTCAAAGACACCCATTATTGAGACCCTCTTGACCTTAAAACAAACGCCCACGGAGGGTATTGAGAAATCATCCTCAGTATCCTCGGGCAAAACCCTTCCTCATGGCTCTACTGACATACACAAGTCAGTGGGGTCAGGAACCTCCACCCAATCACATCCCGATGAAGGCGTTGCTCAATCACAAGCTATGCCTGAGGGAGTACAGGGTCCTGAATCCTCGGTAGGGCAGCACTAATCTACTGAGAAAGGGACCCACACCCAATCACATCCCGTTCAAGGCTCTGAGAAATCACACTCAGAGTCTCAGGGAGTCAAGGACCCTAAATCCCCAAAAGGGCAGTACAACCCTGATGGGAAGGGGGTCCACCAACAATCACAATCTGTGCCTAGTGATAGTACTGGAAAACACCCACCAGTCCTTGAAGGCGGACATGGGGACAAAGACTCAGGGGGCATGCAACCACCCACTGATATGGAACCACAACCCCCTCATGGTGGATCCAGTCTCTCGAAAACTAACTCCAAGCGCCAGGTTGAGCAAACCCACTCAGTTATTATGGCGGGGTCAGGACCTGGCCACAACCAAGGAAAGTCTTCTAATGAAGAGGAGCCGGCTAACCAAGTGTTGCAGATTCAGTCTATGGCAGATTTTCAGGTTGTTCTCTTTTCTGATGATGAGCTCAGCAATGACAGTGAGGAAGAAATTTTTGAGGCAGGTGATGATCTAGACACTAGTGTTCAACCCACTGAACAACCAGCTGAAGAACATTATGAAGAATCAGCATCTCAGGCCACTGATCATTCATCAGACTCTGAATCATCCTGCCCAGCCAATCTCAGGAAGTATGACAACATTCTTCCTCTCGCTGAAAGACAGTTAGTCAAGTTCTTGCAGAAAGCCAACAATGCTCTCTTTCAAGGGCTCACTGAAGAAATCTTTGATCAACATTGTGAAGCTGCAGTTCATTATGTCAACCTGAAGGAATCCGTTGAAGCTTATCATGATGACATTAATGAGCAACAATCAGGGATTTCCTACTCCTTGACAACTCTTGATGAAAATCTTAAAATGTTCAACGCTACTCTTTCTAACATTACGAAGAGCGTTGCAACTATTCAAGAGTCAGTAAAAGATGACCCTGAGCTCACCAAGAAGATTCTTCAGGCTTCTGAGACCTATCAGCAACAGTCAGCCCAGTTCACTGAGCTTGTCAACACGCTGACATCTTCTAACCTTCAGGGTCTCAGCTCTTCAGTGGAGTCCATCAAGTCTTCCCTAGTTCTTATGGAGGCAAATTTAGCATCTTGGGCTAAGTCTTCGAATTCCTTGGCCTGGAATCTTGGGCCTCGAATGACTGCTATAGAGACTTCTCAGGCATCTCTTGAAGCCAAGGTGACCACTCTTCAGCAAGACACCTCACACATAAAAACCATGATGACTGAGATCTATCAGGTGTTTAAAGGTCATGCCACTCCCTCAACTTCACTGAGCACTCCAACTCTTGCTCTCACGATGGCTCAAGCAACAGTTGAGGGGGAGAAAGTCACTGAAGCATCATCCAGTCAACAACCTCCTTCTCACACTGAGGGGGAGATACCACCAACTCAAGCTCCTGAAACAACCCCATCATCAACTCACCAAGATAAAGGCAAAGGCATTCTCACAACAACAGAGCCTGAACCTACACCAAAATTGGTGCCTGCTTCCTTGGACATAAGGCCTGACCCTGATGAACCAGTCAAGGTCCCTTATGAAATTAATGGAGTGTTGTATCATCTCACTGAGGCTGAAATTCAGGCTCATATGGAGAAGGAAGAAGGGTTAAAGAAAGCAGCTGAAGAAGAAAGGCTGAACAAGTCTGCTCTCATCCAGGTGGTCAATGAAGAGGCTGAAAAGCTTGGAATTCAACCACAAACCCTTGCTGGAAGAAAAGGTGGTGAGAGCTTTATAAAAGCTCAGGATGCTGAGATGATTGCTCTCAGGCAGAAAAGGGATGAAAGATTGAAAAAGGCTGAAGAGATAAGGAAAAAGAAAATTGAGAGGTACCAGTGGGTTATGACAAGCAGATTGCGACCTGAACCAATCACTGATGTCAAGATTCATCAAAATACCAAGCCTGCTGTCATCAGTGTCTTCAGAGGTCCTGACAAGAGACACTTTGAGGTTCATGATCCCTTTAGATTCTCTGACTTTGGGATCATTGAATTGGATGAATTGGGTCCAATCATACTGAAAAAGCAGAACATTGTTGTCAAAGATCTGATGAAATCCCTGAAGCAAAGATATGACAAACTGACAACAACACCTGATGAACTTGGTATTCCCTCTCTTCTCCCAGCTCCGGCCAATCAGCCTGCTCCCCCTCAGTCCTCTAGAAGAAAGAGGAAGCAAATTGAATCTGAGCCTGAGATCAAAGTTCCTGGCCTTGAATGCAACAGAGCCCTCCCTGAAGGAGTTAGATTTGTGAACAACATGGTCATTGAACAACCTGAGAGAGGTCTCTTCTTCACTGATGCGTTTGGTGACCCCGCCTTCCAAAGATGGAACGACATTGATAAGGCAGGAATTAAAACTATGCTTGGTTACCTCATGATGGCCTCCCCAATACAGAGTCCTGAAAATGTGAGGTTTTGTCATGACCTGAGAACCAAGATCCAAGAACATCCTGACCAACATGAGCTGGAATCTAAGAGACCAAAGCTTGAAGCCCTCGGTTATAAGTTTGACTGATGAATCTGTGTTAGGAATATGAATATTCAGCTGAAGACTCGGTCACCCCGAGTACTTATTAGCACATCATAGCTCGTAGGATTATCAGTAATATTATTAGTAGATTAGATATTAATTAGTATTGTGGAGTGGGTCGGGTCTTTACCCTCTGTCAGCTCACTCCACAGCCCGTTAGGGGCATATTATGTAGTAAGTATAAATACCCCTTCCCTTGCAAGGGAAGGGTTGGAACTCTCATTATTTCAAGCTAATACACATAGTGTTTCTCTCACTAGAAGTTCCCACTTTCTCTCTCTAGTTCTTGTTCATTCGATCCATATCTAGGCCTCAAACAAGTGTTTCTTGCATTGTGAATACCCTACAATTGGTATCAGAGCCAGGTTAGGTCCATGAGAGTTGGTATTCACGGATTTGTCTAGTTTTTGAGGCTTTTTAGTTCGAATTGATAAGTTACATAAATTTCATTTTGTGCCTTGTTTAGTGATTAGAAGTTGTTATACCTTGTACTTTCTAGCTTAGGAACAGTATAAGAGTAGTATTTGGTGCTTGAATTCACAGATTTAAGATTTGTGTGGTGTTTTTGGGTGATTCGAGAGTGTTTATCCAAGTGTTCTTGGCTGCGGTTTGTGTGCTTTGGACGAGTTCTTGAACGCGGTTTGTGTCACTTCGAGGACGCGGTTTGTCTTATTACTAGTTTAGGCAAAAGGACAAAAAGCATTGAAAGCGACGTGTTTGGCAGTTTGTGTCTACGCGGTTTGTCTCTGAGGCGCGTACGCGGTTTGTGTCTACGCGGTTTGTCTCTGCAGCGTGTACTCGGTTTGTGTCTACGCGGTTTGTCTCTGAGGAGTGTATTCGGTTTGTGTCTACGCGGTTTGTCTCTGAGGAGTGTATGCGGTTTGTGTCTACGCGGTTTGTCTCTGCAACGTGTATGCGGTTTGTGTCTACGCGGTTTGTCTCTGAGGCGTGGATGCGGTTTGTCTAGGCGGTTTGTATCCACAGAGGTGCTATTTGTCCGTGGCGGTTTGACCAAAGTTGACTTTTTACGTCAAAACTTCAAACGGCCATAACTTTTGAACCGTAACTCCGTTTTCAGCGAAACACCTGTCAAAACGACCGTGAGACCGAGGAGAAGGACACGTTGAATAAATTTATTCATTCAACCCAACTTTCGAAGCCTGAAATCGCTCCAGAATGAAGTTATTGAGTTTCTAAGTTTTTCAGACCAAAATTTTGCCATAATAACTTGCAACAACCATACCAATCAGATCAACAAGTCTACCAGACCTTCATCATAACACATATCAAGCATCATTCCACGGTTTATTCTTGATTTTGTAAAACCCCGCGAAAGAATCTATTTCTCGGTTTAAATCATAGAATTGTAAAATCCCGTGCACGTTAATATCATGTCAAATACTTCAGATTCTGCTATATCAGAGATACTCAGATTGTACAACATGATTGACAAACAAAAGATTCCCAAAGATGTTCGACAGATAAACGTGTTTGACTATATTGGTGCCAATAGAGACTTTGTGTGCCCGAATTCTCAAGAGAAAGAGCTTCATCAGCCACAGACAAACGTTGTTGAGTCAGATACTATTAGGAACAACATGCAACATGAGAAACACAACGAAGCGTCGGCTGAACCTAATGGGGTATCTTCTGTCATTAATAATGATAATGTGTTGCATGAACAAAAGATTCCCGACAAAGTATAACAGACAAACGTTGTTAAGTCAGATATTGCTAATATGGGAAATAGCAATGTTTTCCCATATGAACAATATGTGAATCACAACGAAGCGTCTGTTGTACCTAGTTGTGCATCTTCTGTTCTAAATGATGATTATGTGCTGCATGAGAACACTGTATTTGTCCCTGATGATAACTTGATCACTAGACTAAACATTTATAAAGAACAAGTGGCTATGTATGAACAGCGTGCTAAGTTTGAGCTTAATGAACGTGAGCAGAAATTAGAAGGTCAAATGAGTACACTTATTAAAGAGTCTAGAGTAAGAGAAGAAACATTAAAATTAGAGTTGAGTTCTTTGAAAAGTCAGCTAGAACAGTCTGTCAAACAGAAACAGGAAGTTCAAAAGTGTATAACTACACTTAAGCTAGAATTCAAACAAAAAGAAACAACACTTTTAAATGATTTCTCTAGACTCAAGACGTTAAAAAATAAGCTTGAAGATAAGTTGTACACACAAGACCAAACCAGACAGACTGCCCAAATGATGTATAAGCACAGAAAGTTAAGTGACAAGCATAGTGAAAGCAATGTAGGTAAATCTAAATTAGCTATTCATGAGATTGCTAAGATAGCCCAACCTGCATTAAATGATTCTAATGTGATGTTTATGCCTAATCATGACCCGCCTGAGCATATCTACACAGAAGAAGAGGATGAGTTAAGTGAGAGAACAAGGGAAAGAATGAATGAGAAAATGAGGGATCCCGAGTGCATAGCCAGACGAATAATAATCAAACCCCATGACTATAGTGAGGAAAATCGTTTGACTGTGTTTGCTCCTCAAAAGAAGTTAACACCTGAACAGATATTCTGGAAACAAGATAATGAAAAACTTAAGGTAGAAAAACTTAAGGCCAACACCCCCCTCATTAGAAAAGTTGCGTCCATAACGGTGTATCCTCCCAATACACCTAGGAATTTGGTGCCTTTGTCTCTTCCCACTGAATGCAAAACCTTTATTAGCTTATATGTGCTTTGGCAACTGTTTGCTGATTTTGATAAAACATGTAAGAAGAGAATCACACCCACCGGCATTACTGAGGGGGAAAGGTGTTTTGAACATGCAAAAAGGTGTTACTTAACTGAGGTCATGCCATTCTTTAAACTACTTAAAGAACATTTTGAAGGGTTGCAAACTGCCCTTAAAGCCGAAATAAAAGAAATGGAAGTAGTGTTTAAAGACATGGAAAATGAGGTGAATGAATATGCAATAGAACTTAAGAGTCGTGAGATTGAAAGAAAAAACATACTCATCACTAATGACAACTTGATTGCTAAATGTATTGCACAAGATGTATTTTACACCGCTACTGATTCTGCATTGTCTGCTTGTCAATTTAATGAGTATGCTATTGCGTTAAATGTCACCCAGAATCGTGTTGTTGAGCTTGAGGGGGAGAATTTAAAATTGCTTGACAAAATTCAAAATGATGACCATGATAATATGGTTAAACGTTTTTCAAAACTTGAAGTTGATTATATAAATTTGCAAATGAAACATCAACAGTTAAATGAAAAACACAAAATATCAAATGACAAGACATCCTTGGATGCTCCTGAATTTGATACTTATTTTGAATTAAGCAAACGAGATTAAAAAAATCAAGCTCACACGAACACGATTCGACTGCTGAGGGCCCATATTGCCCAATTGAAATCCAACAAGTGTGATGTGTATGGCACCAATAAACCTTCGTCTTCAGATTCTCAGAATTTTCAATATCAAAACACCATAAATAAGTTGCATCATGAAAATGAGTGTTATCGAGAAGAAAATTCTAAGGTCAAACAACATTTCAAAGAGTTATATGATTCTATAAAAGTTACAAGAAGCAATCACAATGATCAAATAACCTATTTGACAAATGAAATTGAGAATCTTAAGGCTCAGGTAAAAGGTAAAATGCCAAGTACCACTTATAATTGTGTTGCATCAAAGGTCTCTGCTTGTAAAATGCATGATGTTGATGTGGGGCCTATCCCATTTCCCATGAGAAACAACAGACCTGTCCATCAAATGTATCTCTGTCACCTTAGGGATGGACTTGACACTCTTCGTGAGGTTGTGGAAGAGGACAGAATAGGAAAACCACTCGATAAGGCAGTAGGTTATGCCTGCGTCCTCACAAAAAGGATCCAGGAACAGTTAGAATATGCCATTGGCACGGGCCCTAAGTCTCACAACCAAAGAGATAGAATAGTTGCATCATCATCCACAATTAAGAACAAGCATGTAACCTTTGAGGTATCCTTGGAAACTTCAGATCCCAATACATCAAAACATGTTCAGCAACTAGAAGTGAAAAAGACTAAGATTCCCATCAGTCCTTCTACAGGAGTTAATAGTGACACTAAAGCTAGCGAGTCAAAACCTAGGAGAAACATTAAGAATTCTAGGATTTCACTAGCTAAAAGTGTTCCTAAAAGGAAAGTAGAAGACCACATGAGAAACAACAAGTCAGATTTGAACAAAAGGAATCATAATTCGAATCCAAATTCACTTTGCAAAACATGTAATGAATGCATAATTTCGTGTAATCATGATAAATGTGTTATGAAATTTCTGAAGTCGTCCAAAAAACCCCCAGTTAGGAAAGTTTGGAGAGCTAGACAAATGAAGCAATCTTGGAAACCTACAGGGAAAATGTTTACCAATGTGGGCTTTCAGTGGAAGCCCACGGGCTGAACATTCACACTAGGGGAACATTGCCCTTTAACAAGGATTACAATTCCTAGAGTAGTGCCTGTTAAGGAATGGAAGCCTACTGGTAGAGTTATCCCTTTAGATACACAATGTCCCTTAACTAGGTCCATTGCATCTACTAGTGTTGCCCCTATTGTTAAAACCAAGGCACCTATGGTTTCAGCAGCCCCAAAGATTGTTTGCACTAACCAACTGGAACCCAACCTTAATTGGGGATCCGGCTCTCCAAATTCTCTTCGTTCGTCTGTTTTCAAATGCAGGTCGTACGGATCGTCCTTTGACATTTGGACACAGGCTGCTCACAACATATGAGGGGAATCACCATATTGACGTCTGTACACATCAGTGCAGGCCTCGCTCTTCATCATTATGACGTCTGAATACCTCAGTTCAGGCCTCGGTCTTCATCATTATGGTGTCTGCTGACATCTCTTCAGGCCCCGTTCATCAAAGAAAAGAAAGGCGTACGCTTGAGTGCGCTTTATCTTCGGAAGAAGAGGAATCTTCTTATTTATGACCATTCTCATCAAGCTTCATGTTCTTCAAATGCTCATTCAGTCACCAAAGGGGATAAAAGTACATTGGAGTATATTCTTATTCACCTGCTCTATCAAAAATTGCAGTTAGTCGTCATGTGCAATTTTTGAGGGGGAGAAAGGTGAATAAACTACATGGTGATTGAGATTTGAGAAGTGGTCATACGACTCTCCATGTTTCTGACTTTTCTCATATAAAGGCTTCATACTTGCTCCATGCTCATTCAGATATCAAGTGGATCTACTTCCATCCGATTGGACGTTTATTCAATCAATCAAAAATAGCATCCTCGTATGCAATCTTTGAGGGGGAGAAGTGTGAACAGTGGACCAACCTCATGTGCACTTGTTCAATCAAAAATTGCATCCTCGTATGCAATCTTTGAGGGGGAGAAGTGTGAACAGTGGATCAACCTCATATGCACTTGTTCAATCAAAGATGGCATCCTCGTATGCAATCTTTGAGGGGGAGAAGTGTGAACAAGTGATTCGATGTACATTTGGTTGTTGGTTCACTCACTTGAGCTGGGCATCTAATTGTGACCATGGAGTTGATCAGGTATCACTTATTCGAGATTGAAGTTGACTTCCTCAAAGGCGTGATCTTATCCTATCTTGAAGTCAGGGTTGGTTGGATGCATGACTTTCTATGATAACTTGCTCGTGCTTAAGATTTAAGTTGAAGACTTAGGTTATCTAGTTACCAGTAGTTGGGGTAACTATCACTTAAAGGAGTTACGTTGTAGTACTCAGTGTCACACGCCGATGACGTTGTGGATAATCGTAAGAGGTGTTAATGTCTCATACCTTGGTTGGGTATTGAGCACTTAGAGATTTGCTTGGAGCACTAATTCTCTACACCGTTCTTCCAACATTAGTGCAAGCGTAAATCACAAGAATAGGGAATTCTATCTTCAGGTTCAAGTTTGGTATATCGGATTTGCTCCATTAGTTATCACTTCGAATAGCCTACTTAAGGGTTGATAAAGATAGTCAGAGACGGTGTCGGCAGCGGTTAATTCTCACTTGATCTACTTGAGCCTAATTTGTTCTTCTCACAAGATTTCAAGAATATGTTCGTAAAATGTGTTGCTGATTTTGAGGTATCAAAACCAACAAGGGGGAAGGAGATATACATCTGAATGCACAACGAGTACACGTGATGAACTTTATACTTCTTCTTAGTTGAAGTTATTCCGGGAAGACAAATGTCATATCCGCAGAGAAAATCAGTGTTTTAACTCGTGAGTCTTGATGTATTATTCCAACTACATGGGGGAAGATATGTATGAAACAATTTCTGATAATTAAAAGAGGTACACAATTGTATAATGACTTCTGGTTAGTCGGTATCCTACTGAAGGAATTGTGTTCATCCGGGACTTACTTGGTTTTCACGGTACTGTCTTGGTGTTATCATTTCGACTACACAAGGGATAAATTGCTTACACTCGGGACTTAATTGAACTTTGGTGTAACAATTCTCATCTGCAATTTCCTGAAGGGAGAAAAGGGGATTTCTAGGTCTTAATTGATCGTGATATTACGTTTTCGACTTCATTAATGGGATTGAGTGTGTACTTCGGGTTTTCGGGCTTCATACAATGAGACTGTTTGAATTTCTTCAACTACTTGGGGGGAAGTGGTCTCTGGATATTGTTGGTAGGCATTTCTTCAATCTTCAGCGGGAAGAAATGTGAGAAGAATTATTCAAATGTGAGATGATTCATTGCTGATCTATTTGAGGATCCCCGAACGGAGAATCACGATGATTATTCTTAAAAAGGAGCAGTAATACTTGATGTGGTTTGCTACGGTTTCCGCTGTACACTTACCTTATGTAAGCTTGAAAGAGAGCTTAGAATCTGCTCAGTATGAAGATTGTCGGTTTGGGGGGAAGCTATCAAAGCTGTATATTGGGAAGGCTCAAGTTCCGTCGATTGTTCAGGAGCCTCGAAAGCTTTGGTGGTGAAAGTTTAAGAGATGATTGACCACAGATTTCTTCATCATACTGAACGTATCCTCATTTCGGTATTCATTTCATCATCGTCTTAAACTGAATAATATAGTTTGTACATATCTTAAATCATACTGTAAATAGAAAATTATAGAACCAGAAAATTGTATATAGAAAAATATTAAAACCAAGAAAAACCATAAAAAATCAGAAAAATAGAAAATACCAAAAATAGTTTCACCTAGGCATGTCTTCTGTTTATCGATAACATTTACGGTCTTAGAAATGTCATTCAATAATGACACGGGACTTTAAATGAAGCTCGAGCAGAAGTTATACTAACTTGTTAAAACATGTCTAAATGGCTTGCTATTACTTTAGATAGCAACCCGAGCTTCAAAATGGGGAAAGCACGTCGCCAAAAAGACGGCTGTTCCTTCAACTGGGTGATGTTCACCTGGGCATGGATTACTTTATATCCATGTTTCTTCGATCTGATGTACGTTTCAGTGCATCATTTCTGGTAAAGGAAGAGAAATCTTCTTTGTATACAAATAGTTTTCATTCAATGATTCTTCTGAAAATTATTTGTGAGACACTTGGTGATTATGTGTTGTATGAAATTTGTTTATACTTGGATTATGCATAAAATTTGTCACTCAATCAACGACTACAAATCTTTAACTAGGTCATTGATTGAGGGGGAGAGTGAATTCAAATTTTATATCATCAAACGGATTTATTGGTTAAATCATACTTGTTAGAAATGGTTTTGTAGTTAATGGGGAATTAGTTGAAGAGGATCTTGCAAAAACTTTATATCAAATGGCCAAACGTGTTAGTTGCTAGAAAGTTTAGGACATTATGTGCAATTTGCTTATAGTTTCCTAGCTTTATGTATCTAGAAGGTTCATTTGTGTTACTTTGGAATCCTCGTATAATCCGCTAAACACCTTAAGACTCAAAACCTAAAAGAAGTTAGAAAAACCAGTTGTGTTTGATGTTTTTGAATACTCCAATGACATTTGTATGATCTGAATGAATGAGTTTCAAATGTTGTGTGACTCTTGGTAGTCGATTGCAGCTTAATTGTTGTTGATATTGTGCACATGTTCTCAGGATTCACTTAGGTATATTGCTATTATGTTAGAATCATGTTCCTAAGATCCTGAATTGAATATTGAAATCTGTGTGAATTGCCATGTTCATGATTGCGAATTGCTCTTCATGCTAGATAGTGGTTTGACGTACTTCCTGATTGTGGTTTGATTATAAGATGAACTTGGTATTATAATGTGGCAAGCTGCTGAAGGGTAGCTATTAAGGAATAGTGTATTTGTATGTATGCATATCTGTGTTGATATTCTTATGCAGATTCCATAGCCAGAATGAATGTGCCATTTCCCATTCTAACCATCTGATCAGACGTTCAAACTCTATTGATTGGCTCGAAATTCACCACAACAACAACAACGTCGGCAGCAACAACAACAACACTGTCATCACCACCACCACCTTCACTTCAACAAAGCGGTTCGTATTCTGATCTCGCCAAGTGGAGATCTTCAACGTGTGGGAAAGATTTGTTGGTGGATGGATGATTGATGTTGACCACTGACTCACTCAGAAAAGCGGGTGATTACATCATCTGCGCAAAAAGGTCAATATCATTTGTGTCATAATTGTCAACTTGTGCATAATAAGCAGTGAATCTCCCTCTTAGATTAAGGGGGAGCACAATATGTTTCATCATCAGAATACATTAAATTGGACACATTTTCTCCCACATTTTCTAACTTATTTAAATCAATTGGGATCACAAATCTCAAAAGGTTTGAAATTTTTGATCGGGGGAGAGAATGTGATTTAAATATGAAATCTGATAAAATGTGATGATTTGGAAGTAAAAGTAAGCTCTCCCGTATGTGCTGAAGATCATGACGCCATATAGTGTGAGCATGTCGGCTCTAAGTATATGTCATCACATGGAGACCTACTACTGAAAGATGACTTGGAAACTCAAGTGGGATGATACTTTCAAAGATTACTCAAAGTTCATCCAAGAAAAAAGAGAAGTCATCTGAAGATCTCGGATGTTTGCACAATGATCTATGATATTGAAGAATCAATGGTTACGAGCTATGAAGTCAAGATCCAAGGAAGTAGTGCTGAAATTCAGAACGTTACTTCTGGGGTGACCTCCCTTAGGGGAGATTGTTAGGAATATGAATATTCAGCTGAAGACTCGGTCACCCCGAGTACTTATTAGCACATCATAGCTCGTAGGATTATCAGTAATATTATTAGTAGATTAGATATTAATTAGTATTGTGGAGTGGGTCGGGTCTTTACCCTCTGTCAGCTCACTCCACAGCCCGCTAGGGGCATATTATGTAGTAAGTATAAATACCCCTTCCCTTGCAAGGGAAGGGATTGGAACTCTCATTATTTCAAGCTAATACACATAGTGTTTCTCTCACTAGAAGTTCCCACTTTCTCTCTCTAGATCTTGTTCATTCGATCCATATCTAGGCCTCAAACAAGTGTTTCTTGCATTGTGAATACCCTACAATCTGCAACACCACCACTATCCTTTACTTTGTTTAGTTGTTAGGACTTTTGTAATAATATTAATAAAATGATGGCCCATGTTTTTGTTATTTCAGTGTCCTTAATAAGTTTCTAGTATATTCAGTATGAGAAGAAGTCATTAGCTCACTCATAACTGATCAAAACACTTCGGCATAATTTATATCCAAATAGGGGGAGATTGTTGGGTCCGTCAGTACCCAAGGATCCTTAAAACAGGATTTGAATACAAATTACGCTAAGTGTTAATCAACCGAAAACATAATTAGGTCACTAAGTGAGTTACCTCCAAGATGCTCAGGACAAGTCTAAGAAGAAAGACTCACCACTCAGGGAGGTGGATCTCCCTGATTGTTACTTGAGACAAAAAAGAAGGTAATGGGTTCAGTGAGTGTTGGACAAGAACTCACTGAACCCCAGTCTCCTCAACAACAATGTGATTAAAGACTGAAGACTGAAGAACCTGAAGCCTGAAAGAAAGGCGGGATTGAGCGGGAAGAGTTTGAAGAGTGATGAAGCGAAAAGTGTACCGCTTTTAGGGGGTCATTTAAGCCTTAAATCGTATTTATTTGATCAAATATTGCCCTAAATCGTTCCTTTTGTCATTTTAGGTACTTTGGAGAAGAAATCTGGAAAAGGAAGCATTTTGGACGTTTTTGGAGCATAAAAGTGAAGAAAATGACAAAGTCTCAAAATCGGCTGGAAAAGTACCTTTGACGGCGTCAAGTATTGCTCTTGACGGCGTCATGGCTTGGCAAAAGAGGTGGATATGAAAAATACACATGATAAACCAGAGAATTTTACAATGGATTTCTGACGGCGTCACCCTTTAAAGTGATCAAGGCCATCACGGTTTAACTTAACGAGAGACGGCGTCAAGCCCATTTCTGACGGCGTCAAGCCTTGATAAGCCAGAGCGGATTTTGGAGCACTAAAGAGGGACGGCGTCAAGAAGGCCATCCGGGAACCCTAGACACGGCGAGGTGACGGCGTCAAGATCTACAACGTGACGCCGTCAGCCCCTAAACTCTATATATAGTTTTGCAATTTTTAGTCATTAGTGTGCAACTTTTGGTGTGCAACTTTGTGAGGAGAAACCCTAAGACGAATTTCTACCATTTTTAAGGGTTTTCATACCCTTGGATCTCCCATGTTTAATTGAAGATAAGTATTCATTTAATCAATCAATATGTCTATGTGTTGTTTGATTATATCTTGTTCTTGTCTTTTAATTAACATGCTAGGCTAGATTTATCTTGTGTTTGCTTAGATCTAATGAAACCTAACTATTGATTATTGGTTATTAGTGTGTTATTAATTGTATTGGATGATTGTTCATCGATGTTAGGCTTAAGAAAACTGGCTAACTTCCTATACGGTAACTTGCTTGAACGTCTTAAGAAACATGAACCAATGCGTACTAAGGTTTTTATGGTTGTATTTAATGCATGAGCGAATTCTAATGATCCCATGTTAGGAGCTTCCTAGCCGGCTCGACATAGGAGTGAAGTAGGAGCTTGTAGAGTTGGGGAAGTACGTACGCCACCCCACGATTGGTATTAAGGAATACACCCGTCATCCACGCAATTAATACACACTAATCAACCGGTAAAAGATAGTTAGGGAGTAAGGAAATCTAAGTAAACACATTTCTCTCCACATAAGTTTCACAACCTTTTCATTTTTATTATTTTATTTTATTTGCATTTATAGTTATTTGGGTTAGTTGACTAGCAACTAATTCCGCCCACTCTTTCAAACCCGAGATTTTACTTGCTTTCATAAAAATATAAAAATACAAAAAGAATCTTCCCTCACCCTTAGACCTATTAGAGTAGTTTTTCAATCCTAACGACACTATTCCCTGTGGAGAACGATCAATCCCCCGTACTTACCACTACACTATACTACATCGGTCAGGTACACTGCCTGGTGGGGTTGTAAGCCTCTTGAGATCCCTCGAGAGGTAAAATCTGTTGTAAGGTCGCAAAACCACGCATCAAAGAGATAAGGACAAGTCTTATCGGGCCAGAAACAAACCATCCTTAAAGCGGCTAAAAGTCAAGAAGTGTCAGAACTGACACTCGAAGACTTTTTGGAGCATTCCTATTGGTTCTTGGAAATGACAAATACTGTTGTAGTTGTCAGACACGCCTTCTTATTCTTTATGTATTTTAATCTTCAGGACTCTTTGATGTTTGCCTATAAATAGCAAACAGATGGAGAAAAGTGGGTTAGGTTTTTGTGCATTAAAAGCTTAGACTTTCACAAAACCCCTTTTCTCCTACAAAGAGTAACCAATCCCTGAGATAGCTCAGTGGGTCGATATTGTTACCACTTAAGCATAGCTTGAGTTTAGATAGGAGACACACCATACCTTGTCAATTCAATCCCAAGTGTTTGTTCCGCAAAACACTAGGGCAATAGATTCTTTGATTGATTTCTAATAAGAATTTAAACGTTGAAAAACACTGTGTTTTTTATATTTACGTTGATTTCTAATAAGAATTTAAACGTTGAAAAACATCGTGTTTTTAATATTTACGTTTTACTTATCCGTTGTAATTAATCAAATACATTGTATCAGTCATAAACACAATTAGATTAACTTTTTAGTTATCTCTAAGCGTGCTAAGGGAACAATAGAAACACTCCAAACCACCAAGATCTTCCGAAGGAAACGAGAAATTGGAAGATTAAAGGTAGAGCTCCATTCATTTTTACACTACATTTTTACCCTCATTATCTGAGACAAAGGTAAAAAAAGCTGGAAATGTAAGGATTTGCTTTCTGGATACGAAAATCCGTCCGGCTAAAAAAGGCATTTGGGATAAATTTCTTGAAAAGCTCATCGTGTCTCCTTTGCTATTTCTAGTAGGAAATAGCTCGATGATTTGGCAAATAACTACTTGGTTGTACTTTAAGCTTCATCTTAAAATAAAATTACACGTAGAAGATTAAAATGACCACACATATTGTGCACATGTGATCTAGCTTGCTTGGTTTAAGTCCATCAAGATCATAGGTTGTTAAAGCCCTTCAATACACCATTATCAATTTCTTACCCATA
Organism: Artemisia tridentata subsp. tridentata; assembly: GCA_021014915.2. Taxonomy (NCBI): domain Eukaryota; kingdom Viridiplantae; phylum Streptophyta; class Magnoliopsida; order Asterales; family Asteraceae; genus Artemisia; species Artemisia tridentata. The sequence continues at coordinate 21,332,101 of CP139501.1, read as the reverse complement.
AATGGATTTGCATTCAAGTTACTAAAACTGAGCGGAGGGCACTCTCCCCTGAGTGGGCCGTTAAATCAATCGTGCTAACTTAGTGTGAACAATATTGCCTTCCACATGTTGTACTCGTGGCTGGGAGTGTGAGCCGATCAGTGTTGCTGGTTATCAACATTTTAGAAGAATATTGCGCCAACCACAAACTAGATGGCCATTTGATCATCTCCCTTGACATTTCTAGCATAAACCAATAAGCAAATCAGCAACCTAGACTTTAGGTGGACTTTAAACCAACATTGTAATCCACACATTGTCCTTACAGCGGGTCGTGTGGGCTGATCAGCGTTGCTCATTTTGAACTTTTCAGAAGAAAACTCGGCCAACTACATATTATATTTGCATTGGAGACCAATATCCTGAAAATGCAAATTATCCGGCGGATTTTAAGCTTCATTTTAAATTGAAAGTAACCGAAAGTATTAATAAGATCACACACACAATGTGTGTGCACGACTAGCTTATTGAAAGCACATTGAGATGGCAATGCCCTACATGAGCCACTTAAGTAGGGTATATATATCCTAGGCTCAAAATAGAATCACCGGAGAACCATTGCTTAGTTTAAGTGCATTGACTCTACAAATTCATGGTTTCTTAAAGCTTGATGCTCGGATTACTTCTCATTCGCACATGTCTAATACAAGAGACCATCTTAATGTTCTTTTCTAGTTAATAAACTTCAATAAACCTTTACGCATCTTATCAAAGTGGTATGCACTAAGGGAATGATCGACCATGAATATGATATGGTGACTCACGAGAGATGTTCCATAACGAAAAAGCTAGAAGAGCGTTTAGTCGCAATAGCATTTCTCTATGTTACAAAAGAAAACCATGGAAAACAATGCTCGTACTTCATCACGTCTTTTGATCAAAGACTTCTCACCATAGAACCCACGTTCTCTACCGGCTATACCACCCAAGATGTATGCCTTAATCAAAGCCTGTGTCGTCATAAATATTAGATAAGATAAGCTATTTAAGGGATTCAACAACGTTCTACATGTGATATTGTTAAGGATAGTAAGATGTTAAAAACAAAAGAGTTGTGTTGTTTGAATGAAACAAACGACAACATACGAAACAAACATACCACTTTGTAAAAAGGCCACGAGAAAAACAATTATTGTATAAAATGGAAGTGTTTAAGATCAAACACAAACAAACGAAGAAGAGACGGGAACTGCAGAGATTATTTCCCCCAAAGACATACCCATTACACATGTGTTTCCATTTGAACAAACTCTTCATTAGTGGGTCATCCTTGATACCACTTTGGGCTTTAACATGGGCCCTTGTTGTGAAATTAAGGCTTGACAAAAACAACCATTTTAAACAAGAATTTTGAAGCTAAAACTACCTGAAAATAATTTCATATAAAAACAGCCTTATACTTCGCTTTGGCAGGATTGGGTATTCTTGCAGTAACTCTCAAAGATCTCTCAGGTTCAATATTTGGTTCAATACATCACAAAATCCTTAAAAAGGGGGATTATAGAAAGGATATTACTCTAGGAGCTGCTTTGATACTTCATAGCATTTCAGTGTTAAAAACAAAAGAGTTGTGTTGTTTGAATGAAACAAACGACAACATACGAAACAAACATACCACTTTGTAAAAAGGCCACGAGAAAAACAATTATTGTATAAAATGGAAGTGTTTAAGATCAAACACAAATAAACGAAGAAGAGACGGGAACTGCAGAGATTATTTCCCCCAAAGACATACCCATTACACATGTGTTTCCATTTGAACAAACTCTTCATTAGTGGGTCATCCTTGATACCACTTTGGGCTTTAACATGGGCCCTTGTTGTGAAATTAAGGCTTGACAAAAACAACCATTTTAAACAAGAATTTTGAAGCTAAAACTACCTGAAAATAATTTCATATAAAAACAGCCTTATACTTCGTTTTGGCAGGATTGGGTATTCTTGCAGTAACTTTCAAAGATCTCTCAGGTTCAATATATGGTTCAATACATCACAAAATCCTTAAAGAGGGGGATTATAGAAGGGATATTACTCTAGGAGCTGCTTTGATACTTCATAACATTTCAGTGTTTTCTCCTTAACCATCAATCCATTATCTTAACATTACACTAGAATCCTTAGCTAAAGTTTTTCACAAGGATACAATTCCTGGAAACGACAGTGGTGTAGGTGGTAGTGGAAGGTATGGTGGTACAACTGATTTTCCTGCAATTGATGGTCATGTTATTGAAGAATAAGAAGTAGTAACACAACCATTTGAAGATGCAAATCTTGTTTGTGCAAATATTACGATATTTAAACTAAACGGTTTATTCGGTTTTAAGAATGACATACATGTAACTTGTAATGCATAACGTAAAATATACAAGTTACTTGTAAACACTAACAATCGATGCATACTTACATCAACATCTCTCGACGTTTCAAGTATGGTTCATCATAGTTGAAGATTTCCATTCCGACGTAAATCACTCAAGGTATGAACAAACAAATTTAAACTCGACGGATGATCAAAGAAATAAATTTTTTGTTTTAAACTTCCCATTTTTATGAATGTGACAAAACAGTTTTCAAAAATACATTTTACAAATTACTTTTGAATTAGAAAGAAATGTTTTATTTGGGAAAAGTATTCCAAAAATAGTAACAGCTATTCCCCCCCCCCCCCCCCAAAACAGCTCTAAACATTCCCAAATAAACCTTTCCCACTAAAAACAAACGGAGGAGCGTTTTTGTCCCCCACGGTACCACTAAAGGACCGACGGTACCACTAAATTTAGTGGTGCCGTCTGACAATTAGTGGTACCGTCTGTCTGTAACGGCTAGTTTTTTATTTGCCTATAAATAGTGGACCATTTTACACTTCCAACTTGATTTTTCCAGTTAGTTTTCTATGGTCTAATCCTCTCTTATTTAGATCACTTTCTTTGATCATTTAGTGAGTTTTAGTTTGTTTTAGAGTGATCCAATCATCCATTCAAGTGATCACCTTCATTCCTCTATTAGTGCAAGAGAAGAACACATCGTATCACAAAGATACAAAGTGTTATAGTGTTAGTGTAGTGCACTCGTAACATTCGTTACGTACTTGCTGTATCTTGATATACATCAAGTTGTCTATCATCTTGTTTAGTTAGTTCGTGTGGATCATTGTGATCTTGTAGAGATCGGAGAGATCTTGTGTAGCTTGTATGGATAGTGAGTAGATCGGGTAGATCGTGTGAAAATAAGGTAGATCGGATAGATCGTGAGTAGATCGGGTAGATCGAGTGTAGATCATGTGGATCTTGTAGCTTGTGTGATTTGTGAAGATCGGGTAGATCGTGTGAAGATAAGGTAGATCGTGAGTAGATCAGGTAGATCGTGAGTAGATCGGGTAGATCGTGAGTAGATCGGGAGTAGATCGAGTGTAGATCATGTGGATCTTGTAGCTTGTGTGATTTGTGAAGATCGGGTAGATCGTGAGTGAGATTGGTACTAGCTAGATTAGTACTCGACATTTAGCTTAATGTCGAAAAATAATGTAAGCGACGCGGTTTATGTGTTTAGGCCTTAAAACACAAGGTTTGTTATGTTGGGCCATAAAACATAACGGGTTTGGTTGTACCCGAAGAAAAACTAATTCTCTATAAGCTCACCTAATAAGCTGTTCAAATAAGCTCTTGTGATAAGCTCTAAAAAGACCTTTTCTAACCTCAAAGTAATCGCTATATCGAAACAGTCCTAAACTCACTTATTTTGTCGAGTGGGCTTTTAAGCCCAATAAGCTCATAATAAGCTATTTCGATAAGCAGTTCGTATAAGCATTTTGGTAATGATTTTAAGACATTAAAATAAGCCCAAAGACAAGCCCAACTTATTTTAAAACCCAATGGATCGTCTTCTCTTAATGGGCCTGGTTTTAGCTCGTTAAAGCCCATTAATCAAATAATAAGCTCTTTTTGTGAAATAAGCACTTTACTAAACTCAAATAAGCTGTTTGAGGCTTATACAACTCTCGGAAAACTTAATGTACAATTTTTGTGATTTTTTGACTTAATTTGCAAATATTTGTACATATCGGGTTAATATTGTAACTTTCACATAATCTATGGTTAAATTGTCATTTTAGTAACTTGTGGATAGAAATTGATAAAACAGTAAACAGAAGTATTAAAAATGTCATATTAGACCCTTTTTGGACTAAAAATGTAATTATTTCCTAACTAGGGACTAACGGTGCAAAAGTTACCCCGTTAGGGTGGAAAGTGTAAAATTCATATAAGTTCAGGGACCATTCAGTAACATTATTTCATACATATTTCCATTACATGTTTTACACATTTTTATGCATAAGGGGCATTTTTACAATTCGTACAATATATTCAACTTACGTTACGTATATATATATATATATATATATATATATATATATATATATATATATATATATATATATATATATATATATTATATATATATATATATATATATATATATATATATATATAGGGCCGTTATTGTGGTATACAATTTAAAGTAAGATACAATAGGTACAATTTTGAACCATTGGATCAATGATTTTAGATTAGATTTAAATTTAATGGGTTAATTACATTTTTGGTCCTTGTGGTTTATCGGGTATTTCATTTTCAGTCTAATTTTTTGAAAAATCTCGGATCCACTACAAAACCCGGCGACCCGTAACAAGTTCAGTCCAATTTTTTGTTGACTGTTAGTTTGACCAGTTAAACCATGTGAAATGACTAAGATACCCTCATCTTAATACTAGAAATGACTAAACTAACCTCATTTCATTCTTTCTTTTATTATTATATATAAAATCTGCTACAACAATCGTTAGAAAAATTAAACAAAATCTGCTACAACAATCTGCTACAACAATCCAACTTCAAAACTTATATATAAAATCTATCAACAAATTCACATATAAATAAATAAAACAAGTGTTAGAAAAATTATATATAAAATCTGCTACAACAATCCAACTTCAAAACTTGTTTCAATGACACCATAATCCACCATCTCACCATTATCCAAACTTTCAAAGATAAAATCACTACCCGGGTCATGTATGAGTCAAGACTCCTCTTGCTTCAACCTCACCTAACTCCCAATGTTCTGCTGTTAACAGCTCCTAGAAAATCAAGCAATATGTAAACACAACCATCACCACAAACATCTTCTGGGCAGTCCTCATATCACCACAAAACCTGATCCACAACCATCACCAAATATGTAAACACAACCATCACCAAATCGGTAAACACAACCATCACCAAATCCTTACCACAATCATCACCAAATCCTCACCACTGCCATCCCAACACGAAACCACCACAACCATCAGCAAATCACCCTTTCTTGTGCTTCTTTCTTTTCGAAAACAATTGACACAAGATTCGAAGAAAACCCAAACCCAAATCTTAGATCTAGTCATCACCGGTTCACGTAGGTCGTGAACCGGTGGTGTTACCACCGTTTTTATCTCGGATCTATAGTTTACCGTTCGAATGAAACAAAAAGGAGTGTTGGTAAGGGGTGGTGGCACGTGAGAGGTGGTAACGAGGGCGCGTGCACCTCCTATACCATTTCTCAATGGAGAAATAAAGGTGGTTGTGGTGAATCGCGGCGGTGAACGGGTGGAGGTGGTGGCTAAGGTGTGGTGGTGCGGCGGCTAACAAGAGGGAAAGAGAGGGTGTTAGGTTTAGGGTTTGGGTTTGTAGAGAGAATTAAAAAGTGTGTGTGTGTGTGTGTGTGTGTGTGTGTGTTTTTAATGTTTGTGTTGACTGTTGAAGAAGAGAGTATATGTATATGTTATATGTATGTGAAATGACGAATACACCCCTTTATTTAACGGTCAATATCAGTCAACTTAACGGTGTTAATAAATTTGGACTAAACATGTTACGGGTCGCCGGATTTTGTAGTGGATTCGAGATTTTTCAAAAAATTGGACTGAAAATGAAATACCCAGTAAACCACAAGGACCAAAAATGTAATTAACTCAAATTTAATTAAATGAGTGGCATTATTGTAATAATTATAAGATACCATGGTCTTTTAGTATGTCGATGTTTTAATAACATCCGGATTTAATGCTTTAATTCAAAAGTTACATTTAATGCCATGACATATTAAAACCTCTTATTCTTTTGTTAGTATTTTTCTTCATTTTTTCAGTTGCCATGCGGTTAATTCGTCCTTATTAATTTATACTTATTTATGACACACCAAATTTAGTGACACATTTGTAGTGTCACACTATATTTCTTGATACATAGTGACATATCAAATCTTTTGACACATTTGTAGTAACTAGTGTCACAACTAAAATTTTATTACGTATATAATGACACGCTAAAATTTTAGTGCATTTGTAGTGATACATTGCAAAATTTTAGTATATATTTATAGTGACACATTAATTTTCTTGATACATGTGTGGTGTGGCACACTAAATTTTTTGAAGTATTTGTAGTGACACACTAACTTTTATGACACATTTTTAATGAAACATTTGTAATGACAAACTATGTCTTTTGACACACTTAGGGGTGCTTGGTTGGGGGGTTAAGAGGTTGGGTAATGGCAAAGGTAATGATTAATGATGCTTGGTTGGAGCTAAGTAATATAATGATTACTTAGTAATGGGTAATAATAGACCATTATAGAGTAAATTGAGAGGTAAGGGATTGATTACCCACCATCACTCATTCCTTTGCATTCCCTCTCTCTTTTCCCACTGCTAACCACACACACCCTTAGTTTCATAATACATTTCTAATAACACACAAAAGTTTTTGACACATTTTGAGACACACATAGTTTTTTTTTAATACATTTGTAGCGACACTAATTTCTTAACAAAGTTGCATCACTAACTTTTTTTACTACTCTACATTTTAAACTAAACAGTTGGCTCTTTTTCATCATCTCCTTAACAAACTGTTTCTTTAGTTCATGCGACAAATTAAACCCATGCGCCATACTCGTAAGCCTTACTTTCGGATTTTATTTCATAACTTTTCCTCTAACCATTTAATTTCACAACAACTATATACAGTTCAATTTTGTAAAAGCTTTATTACAATTTGTGTGACTTTTATGAGCCTTTACAGAAGTGAAACACAAGTTAACAAGGTTAATGCACAAACTAGAAATGTTGGTATCATATAAAAAACCATTGATATATAAACTTAAGCTTGCTACAAAAATTGGTAACAACACAAAAAATAAATCAAAACAAAAAACCTTATACAATTTTAGATCTAGTCCAGATCGAACCATGGTTGTCGCCAGTTAAAGATTGGACCATGGTTGTCGCCGGTTACAAATCTAAGTTAATCTGTCACAAAGCGGTCGTGGGTCGTAGAAATCGAACGACGGCAGAAGGAGAAAGCCGACCGAGGGTGACAGAAGGAGAAACCCGACTCGTCTCAAAACGGGAACCAGAAAGTCGTTGCCAAAGACACCGATAATGGTTTTTAAAAAAAATATAGGCACCAAAGCTAATGGTAAGCGGTGGTTGTCTGATGAATCCGAAACACATGCGGCGATGTTTGATGAATTTGCGATTTTTCAGGAAAGAAGTAGTTGTTGCAATTTTATTTTATTTTGAGAATCGGAGTATACACTAAAGATTAAGATCTTGAAAATGAATGAAAGATATGGTTTTGTTCAGATCTTCAAAATAAGATTCGGATTTTAGTGTTTTTAATGAGGGAGGATCAAAGAAGTTGCCTAGATCTTGTGTTGTTGTATGAGAGAGAATGGGAATACCTATAGTGATTAAGATGTGGAATGCCTTTGGTGAATGTGTGGTTAATTTTGTGATGATAAATGGCGGGTGTTGATATCTACACATATCAATTTGATTCATACACATAAATATCATTGTGAATTTATCATTATGCTCTTCTTTATATTTTAGTTATATATTATTTGAAGAGCATAATGGTCAATATACAATGTTATTTATGTGTATGAATCAAATTCATATATGTAGATATCAATTGACTAAATGGCTGGTGAATGAATTTAGTGATGATGAATGTCTTGTGAATGAGTAAATGTATTTGTTAAAAGCGGCTAACAATATGGGTTGACTTTAAATATGACATAATGTAAAATGTGAAAGATTACTATAATAGCCATAAACATATACTCCCCCCGTCTCAATTTATTTGTCAGGAGAAAAAAAACACAAAGTTTAATAAAAGTGGGGCCATTTTAATTTTCAACCACTAAAATGGAATATTCCTACTTTAGATTCTCTAGTTTTTACTAAATAAGGAAAGTGGACAATTAATTTGAGACATCCATAAAAGGAAATATGGACAAATAAGTTGAGACGGAGGGGGTATAAATTAGTTTACAATTTCTTTTGAAGGAAAGGACAATTGCTTCATTCTTATTGGTGCCTATTGTATCCTACTTTAAAGTGTACACCATATATATATATATATATATATATATATATATATATATATATATATATATATATATATATATATATATATATATATAACGAATATTCTAACGAATAAACTTAACGTATCATTCAACTACTTTCGAGGAAACGATATTTATGGATTCAATAACATAAAGACAAGATAATATTATATATAATATTATTTTTGAACTTTAAGCATTTTAAGCATATCATCCATTCACATCACGAACCAATTCGTTATCCGATGCATTTTCACAATCATTATTCGTATTAAGCCAAAACTGTCGAAATCTCAGACTTCCCTATTACTCAAGTCGTGTGTTGGAGCCGTTCCCATAATACATTTGATTTCACATCACCTTTGCCAATCACATTCAAGGTGAGCTCATAGTCTCACTTTTATCTTTTACATACTTTCAAATACGTGGGGAGATACATGCTACAAAATAGAACACAAGTATTTTTCGGTATGCTACACCTGACTGATATTGCCTAAGTTACACTATTGCCAAAAGCCCCTCACATCATGAACCATTAATCACTTGCAAGTGAACGTGATGCGTGTGTGCGTATGCTCTAATTTATACCCACGGTATGCCGTTGTGGTTTTAGCAGTATTCAAGTTTTAAATTTATATTTAGCCGACTTATCAATAACACACACACTTTAACGAGCAGTGTACCCGGTCAGTATGAATATAATGGTAAGTAGAGTGTCGATCACTAAGAGTGGAACGTATTATCTAGTTATCCTAATCAGTATTTTAATATCTTAAGTTAGCTATACAACCTAATCTAACGCAAGGGGGTTTCAGCCTGAGAGACTGACACGATTTGGTTATGATTAAAGGTAAACTAAACTAATAGGCACGAATCAACGAGTAGCACACACGTACACAGATAAATACTCGAGACAATAAGAAGACCTGTCCTGATAGTTAAGTAGCTTGTCACTTGTTTTATTGCTAGTTTTATATGAAGTGTATAGTTCGATGCAACGCACCGAGATTAAGTCCTTTCTCGTTGGCTCTAATCTTATCGGCGAGTAAACCCTTAATGATTACTTATGACTATCCTATTTATCTTTCTTCCTACTTTTCTACAGACGATAGAATGCATAGGCGATCTAATAAATAGGCGAGGGCAGAGGCATGGCGACCCGATCAACGCTCAGCTAGACACAGAGGTTATCAATGCACTAATAAAAGTCACCAAAGACATCAACATATAAACTTTAATTAATGGGAAAGCAATATTAAAGGGAGTGCAATCTTTCCGTTGTCACATTACACAAGCCACCAATCCTGATGAATTAAAGTTTACTAATACAATAAAACAAAACTACTTAATGAATTGAATACATGCAGGACCTTCTTACAGCTCTTGTATCTTCGTTCAAGGTGTGTCTTGTGCTGCTACTTTGTCTGAATTCGTCCTAGGGTTTCTGTCTTCTCGTACTTAGCTAATTGTCGAACTCTTTAATTCGTCTGGTCTTTGGGGTATTTATAGTTTCTGTCTGAGGGCTAGATGCGGCGCATCTAATAAGTAGATGCGGCGCATCTAATAAGTAGATGCGGCGCATTGACTTAACTTCGCGTGGGGTCCAAGATTAATATATTCAGGAATATTCGTACACCGCCAGAAGATGCGGCGTAACTCCATTCTTAGATGCGGCGCATGTCCTTGCTGTCTTGGATAATATCTTGTGAAATCTTGATAGTGATGCGCCGTATGTAATAAGTAAGATGCGGCGTATCTGGAGCAGAATGTCTTGATCTTGTACATTTTAGTAGACTCTTAACTTCTTGCTTGTTTTGCTCCATAATTAGTCCAAAATCGCCAAGTTTCACATAATACTTGTTTTTACCTGAGAATTACAAAAGTAAACATTAACGTATCAATTCTCAACGATAATGTAATAAAACAAGTCAAATAAATAGGATAAATGATGGTAATAAAATGTACTTATTTGAGTTCATCAAATATCCCCCCACTTGAACTTTACTTGTCCCCAAGTAAACCTTAGAATTAATCTTACGAAAATGTATCCTAAAAGATATTAGGATTTATTTTTATATTTAAGCATGTATTCATTTTAGTCATAATTCACACAACCAAACACTTAACGAATTAGAAGTAAAATAAAATATTCTGATAAAAGCAAATCTAATCGTTTAACTGTCCAGTCGTGACGAATATTCTATCATAGGCTTGGCAAGTATACGCATCTCCTCCACTAAAGCCAAGGAATAACAAGTCTAAAGCGGTAAAAAGGGTTTGTGAGGTTTAAGGGTTAATCATTCTTCTTAATCTCTATCGATCTCAAATTCCAGAAAAGGCGACAAAATCACAAATACATGATCGAATCCACGAACACGATACTTGCAATTGCTCAAATCCTTAACTCGAATAGGCTAAAGATAGGACCAAGTAATCTTCACCAATAATATTATATCAAAAAGGGCGACAAAATCATAAATACATAGCCGAATCCACGACTACGATACTTAAGATTGCTCAAATCCCTAATCTCAATAAATCAAAGGTTTGGATAAAGAATAATATAGGGTATGGATAATATTTGGGATACAAATTGGTGTAAAATAAAAAATAAACAAAACAGATAAATTAAAATCCTAAGTGTGGTTAATCACTATCCCAACCATCCCATGAATAAGACTCATATCATAGAATAACTCACGCTTTAACACTTGAAACACACGCTTTAGGTAGACACGAATTATACTCAACAAAATCTCAATCAAAGAATAACCTTTAGTTGGCGTTCCCATAACGTTCAACTCCCATTCAATCCATAGATATAATATACAACAACTAGTGGTGATATCGACCACTTAATACAAAACTTTACATAAGTTGGTTAAAACAAGCTTCCAACTTTTCCTTTTTCTTTTTCTTTTCTATTTTTTCAATTTTTTTTTTATTTTTTTATTTTTTTTATTATTATTTTTTTTTTAAAACATAAACATAGATGTGTAAAATTTCACAACTTTTCTATCACTTTCTTTCCGGATAATTTTTCTATACTTTTCATACTTTCAGAAATAACGGTAATAGTGAAAGTAGTAAACACACGAAAAATAAACTCAAAGATATACAATATTTACTTTCACTCCAAATGCATTGTGCAATTTCCCGACCTAACCATAGATAATGAATTACGCACGCGAACACAGGTAATGTAAGGAAACACACTTTGCCTAAAGCAATTAACCAACCACGGATTTTAATCTACAGGGTTGGCTAAGGTGTAAGGGTGTAACGAAACATTATAACTAAGGTGTAAGAAACGAAAGGAATGGCTCTGAGTGTTTTTCTAGGGGTATCTTACTCTAAAAGTGAGAGTAACAAAAGGGTTTATACGGGGGTTAACTAACCAGTGTAGTTAGCTAATAACACATAACATATAAAGGCTATTTGGGTGTAATCCTAGAAATTTACCAATTTAGACAAGTCATTCCAATTATAAAAATAATACTTATTATGGTGGTCTCGAATAGTATACAAGCCAAGTTCTAAAGTTTACAAGTCACCGGCACACTCATAGATTTGTGAATTTTGAAAAGTCACAATTTTTGAAAATAACGTCATGTGTGCAGCTATGCAACTTAGATCTTAAACAAAAACATGCTAATTTTTTTTTTAATTTTGATATATTAAGCACATTTTAAGCATATTTTGAAAAGCTTAGGACAAGTAAGTGTTCTAATTCTCCAATCCCCCCACTTAAGTTAAACAACGTCCTCGTTGTTTGTATCAAAGGTTAAAAACTGGAAAATAAAAGAATTAGAACAGAAAAAATCCCCTGAGATTTGCTCGGTATGATCCTCCATTATTTGTATAAGAGCAAAAATCATCTTTCTTGTGGATGAGAACGTTTAAGCTACATAAATGATGTATCCACAGGAAATGCAGGAATCTATAATACCACCAAGACTAAAACACACCTGAATTAAGAAGGTTCAAACTTGCATAATACATTAGTAGTTAGTAAAAATAAAATTTAAAAATTAAAATTGAAAATCATCAGGTCAGTCGATGCGCCGTATCTTATGGAAGAAGATACGCCGTATCGAACCTGGAATATTACGAATCAGAATAGAAGATGCGCCGCATCCTTAACCAGGGATGCGCCGCATTAAAATAAACTGACAAAAAGTTTTTAAAGTCGAAAATAAAAATGCAGAAAAATAAAGTAAGATATGACCAGTGCAGGAGATGCGTCGCATCTCAGGATTGAGATGCGCCGTATCCTCTGCGGGCCTGACTGACTCGACACAGAACAGAATAGTAAAAATTTTCCGGGTTGTCTCCCGGTCAGCACTTGTCTTTATTCCAGAGTCTTCAAGTTAGACTCACGTTCAGCTCCTTATTTTGATCTTGTCACGGTCCATCCTTCTTCTTTCATCCGAAAGATGTTCCCGTATAGCTTCGCAACATTTTCTTCCGTTCGACTTAATCTAGTATAACTCTTGGTCTTTGTCGCAACATATTCCTCATCTGGTCCCAAAGAGTATTTAATGACTTTAAATTTTTCAGAAATAATCATGGGTGGCTTATTATAAGGGATCCCAAGTAGTTGACACTTTCTTTTGATGAATTTTTCCTCGTCTTTATCAACAAACTTAAAATAAGGATCCTTAATCAAATAGTCATCAAGTTCATCAATTGATGACTCATCGTTATTATCATCTTGAATTGCCTCCCACTCTCTTTCCAATTCCCATTGTAAGCGTCGACTAAGCTTTGTGTAATCATCAAATTGTCCATGCACCCATTCCCAGAAAGTAGTATTCGATGTTCCCTTTAGCTCTTTCAAGTATTCGATTCTACCCTTTTCTTGCAAAGCCTCCGCTTTTTGTGGGCAGTCTTCAACATTATCATACCACTCATAGTCTTCAAAGGTTACATCGTTTCCAACCCGTTTCATCCCAATTATACTTCCCCCATTGCAGGTTCCGTCACTCTTATAATTATAGGTCGGCCAAACACTACTCCCATCCTTGAAACAGAAAGGTGTACAAGTGTGATGAATGTGCTCAAATTCCCATGGTTTATCCCAAACCCATGGTATTTGGTCATTCCATTCGTAGTACCAGGTGTTTTTGAAATCATCATAAGTCTTGAATCCTGGTAGATCTCCAGTTAGCACATCAGCGTCGACTTGAAGAAGGTAATTAAATTCTTTGAATTGTTTGCACAAAGGTGTCTCATAACTGAACAGATCAATGTCTATGCTGAATAATTCTTCAATGCCCTCATTGATTGTTGAATCATTAAGTGACGACCCATAGTCGCTCTCTACTTCTTCATCTTCCCCTCTGATCCAATACACCCATAACGCATCTTTAGTAGCTCGATCCATGCTCTTATGGTTATTGAACTTACTAGCCAACCAATCTGAAAAATCAACATTGTTAGGATCGTGGTCAACGTCAAAGCAAGCTTTTCCAATCATTTTCCTCCTTATCTCCATGAACTCGTTAAATTATTCCCTAAAACTCCGTGTCAACCATGAGGTCACAATGCGTTTGATTTCATTCACAGGAGCAAATTTAGGATTACCGTATTTAAGTTCAAGCCATTCTTCGAGGGAGATGTCCATCAGCCTTACTAACCTGCCATGAAATAGTAACTCCGACACAGCATAAATTCTTTCATCGTCCAGATAGTTCTCATTTAATCCCCAGTACTGTTCGGAATAAGGCATGTAAGAGATTTGTATAGGTTGGGTATTGCCTCCACTACAGCTTTTATTGCTTGAGTTCATGAATTCAATTTGGAATTTCCCATCATTCTCTTCAATAGTAGTCCAAGTCGATCCTTTAGATTCAATGATGGGCCATAAGAGTAGCAATTCATCTTCAGTGTAGCTCATTAGTAAATCATAAGAGAATATCCCATCTTCAATATTGCATAAGCGTTTAAATTCCTTATAAGTAGCTTCAAGAGGGGTTTCCCAAGAAAATAAATCGGCATCAATCATGAGCACATTGAAGTTGACGTCATCAAAAACTTTCACTTCGAAGGAATCCGAAAGCAAGAGTTCCTTAGCAAGATATCCGTTCACTGACATGTCTTCCATAGCAAAACCTGTCATCATAGGTAAAATCGTCAGTAGGATTTGTTCGCAAGAAGAGAAATTAATGAATTTAGAAACGGATATAAGAATAACTGATATCTGCAGATGATGCGCCGTATCCAAAAAGTTGGATACGCCGTATCTTATAATCGTTAAAATTTAATCAGACTTTATTCAGAAAATAGATACGCCGCTTAGAAATTTAGAATGCGCCGTATCAGTTTTAATTATCAAAAATCGATATTTATTTAAAATTAAATGCGTCGTATTAACAAAAGTTAATACGCCGTATTTTCGTTACGTTTCAAAATACAAGATTTTTGATTTAGAAGATGCGCCGTATCGATAGAAATCGATGCGTCGTATCTGTTTAATAATTCGAAAACTGTTTTTAATTAAAATAATAAATACGCCGTATCTGTAAAAACAGATGCGCCGTATGGCGTTAACGTTTAGAAATTTTTTTTTTATTAAAAACAGATACGCCGTATCTTGGGGAAAGATGCGTCGTATCGAATTAATTAAACGCGTTGTATTTTATAAAAATTAAACGCAATACGCCGTATCTATGAAAATAGATGCGCCGTATCGTTTGAATAAGCTCAGTACAACGATAGCAGTATGCAGAAAAACAAAAAAATAAAAACAAAAATAAACACAAACGAAAAAAAACAAAAATAAAAACACACAAAAACAGAAAATATGCAAAATAATACAATGAATGCAATTTAACTAATACACAACACGGTTAGCGGTTAGATTAAATATTAAAAAAAGAAAAACCTAATTAAAATACTAATCAAATTAACAGATAATAACAATTCACTCCCCGGCAACGGCGCCAAAAACTTGATGCGTGCGTGCGTATGCTCTAATTTATACCTACGGTATGTCGTTGTGGTTTTAGCAGTATTCAAGTTTTAAATTTATATTTAGCCGACTTATCAATAACACACACACTTTAACGAGCAGTGTACCCGGTCAGTATGAATATAATGGTAAGTAGAGTGTCGATCACTAAGAATGGAACGTATTATCTAGTTATCCTAATCAGTATTTTAATATCTTAAGTTAGCTATACAACCTAATCTAACGCAAGGGGGTTCAGCCTGAGAGACTGGCACGATTTGGTTATGATTAAAGGTAAACTAAACTAATAGGCACGAATCAGCGAGTAGCACACACGTACACAGATAAATACTCGAGACAATAAGAAGACCTGTCCTGATAGTTAAGTAGCTTGTCACTTGTTTTATTGCTAGTTTTATATGAAGTGTATAGTTCGATGCAACGCACCGAGATTAAGTCCTTTCTCGTTGGCTCTAATCTTATCGGCGAGTAAACCCTTAATGATTACTTATGACTATCCTATTTATCTTTCTTCCTACTTTTCTACAGACGATAGAATGCATAGGCGATCTAATAAATAGGCGAGGGCAGAGGCATGGCGACCCGATCAACGCTCAGCTAGACACAGAGGTTATCAATGCACTAATAAAAGTCACCAAATACATCAACATATAAACTTTAATTAATGGGAAAGCAATATTAAAGGGAGTGCAATCTTTCCGTTGTCACATTACACAAGCCACCAATCCTGATGAATTAAAGTTTACTAATACAATAAAACAAAACTACTTAATGAATTGAATACATGCAGGACCTTCTTACAGCTCTTGTATCTTCGTTCAAGGTGTGTCTTGTGCTGCTACTTCGTCTGAATTCGTCCTAGGGTTTCTGTCTTCTCGTACTTAGCTAATTGTCGAACTCTTTAATTCGTCTGGTCTTTGGGGTATTTATAGTTTCTGTCTGAGGGATAGATGCGGCGCATCTAATAAGTAGATGCGGCGCATTGACTTAACTTTGCATGGGGTCCAAGATTAATATATTCAGGAATATTCGTACACCGCCAGAAGATGCGGCGTAACTCCATTCTTAGATGCGGCGTGTAACGCCCCGTGCCCGGTTTGACCAAAAATTTTGAACTTTGAACGCGGAAACGATTGACTACCTTGAACTCATGAATATTCTTCATGAAATGAACATGACATAGATGACTTTTAACATTTTAAACACACTTGTAATAACACCTACACAAAAACCCTTCAGAACCTTTCACACAACCTTTATAAAACAAACAGACAAACCTTCTGAGACCAAAATACGCCGCATCCATTTTCAGGGATACGCCGCATCACTGTCTGAGAGACAATGCGCCGTAACAATATAAAGTGATACGCCGTATTGTCCTAAACTAAGATACGCCGCATCTATGGAGTTAGATACGCCGCATCGACCCACTGAGACCGAAATTTACAAGATAATGGCTACGTTGCGCCGCATCCCTACAGGAGATACGCCGCAACACTTGATACGCCGTATCTAATAGAGATGCGCCGTATCTGCCCTGCACCACAGAATTCTGGACAGACCCTACTGTCTCAAAAATGCAATGTCAACAGCCCCGGCTGGAAACCCGACCTCCCGGACTCGAAACTTAACGAAACTTTCCAGAAACCTTTAGTATGTCCGTAAGTTTAATTTCATACAAAAACATCACCCGTTTGACTAACCGAAATAGTATCTCAAAATCGGACGGGTTACGCATAATACCCGAAAATACCCATTACACTACAAAACCCTTTATACCACTACCAATTAACAAATAACTTGACCATAACCATTATATTAGCATATCCAAGGCGTTCCATGCATACATGACCCGTTAACTTTCCAAAATGGGTAAAATCATGTTCGTACCAAACGCCCCTAAATGAGTACTTAAACTAGCAATATGCACAATAGAAACTTCATGACTTACCCACTTAATTGACCCATAATTTAGACATCATGACAAGACCGGAAAACTAACAAAATGACCATATAAAAGAAGTATACCCACGACACCAAAAGACCACTTGGGGCTTCCAACTTCAATACGCTTGGTCCAAAAGAGATCCGATCTTCTAAGCTAGCTTCTATATATCTTCCTACTTACTTTCAAGCTACCACTATGCCAAATCCTTACCTTTACTCCCACCGCTAGAACCTACAAAGATGACATTAGCTTCAAACGTAAGCGAAAACGCTTAGCAAGTATATAAGATATAACTATCATTACATTATCATGAAGCATAGCATAACATTCTACTCACCTTGATTAAGCAAGTAAAAACACAACATTATCATTACTAGCATTGGATCCAAGCTATACTTATTCACAAGCTCCATAACAAGAACACATTACACAACATTACATTAGCATAATAACATTAAACAAGTTAATCCTATATACTTACCTTGATTTCCTAATAGCTCACTACTTGAACTTGAGGAGGCTCTACAAATGCTTCCTATCACAAGGTTAACTACAATTAGTGACTAATAAACTAGGAAGATCATCATTTTACCACTTTTCACCATAATCATCAAAACCCACCATATGAACCCTAATTTTTCACAATTGGGGAAAGTTACTTACTTGTTAAAAAGAACACAATTAAGGTTTCCTTAAAGCTCCTTGATCACTTCTTGATGTGCAATTGAGACAAGATGATAGATTTGGCTTTCCCTCCTAATTTTCTTCTATGTGTCGACACCTATGGAACTAGCACTAGATTTCCAGACTTTTCTTGAGTTATCTTTTTAAGGTTGAGTTAGTTGGAACTTTGGTCCTGTGGCAACAATAGTCCTTCTAATTCTATCCTTCTCATTTAGTCCCATCTTAAGTTATAAATAATTCCTAACATATATACATAACATAATATTTACATAAATGGTACCTCATCGGGGTACGGGTGTAACAATCCTCCCCTCCTTAAAATGAGAGTTCGTCCCCGAACTCTACTCTTGAAATAAATGAGGATACTTGCTCCTCATTTTTGCTTCTGTTTCCCACCTAATGCTTGTACCCTTACGATGCTTCCATTGCACTTTGACCAACGGGATCTCTTTATTTCTCAATTGTCGTACTTTTCTTCCTAGTATAGCCTCCGGTTCATCTTCTTGCGAAAGTAACTCCGGATCAATTTCGATGTCGTCTAAAGTGACTATACTCGATTCGTCCGCCAAACATTTCTTTAAGTATGACACGTGGAAGGTATTATGAATACCCCTCATTTCTTCGGGTAGTTCCAACACATAAGCTACTTCGCCCACTCGTTTCAAGATTTTGAAAGGTCCTATAAACTGAGGACTAAGTTTCCCTTTGTTTCTGAACCTAAAAACGCCCTTCCACGGGGAAACCTTTAACATAACTAGATCTCCCACCTCGAACTCAATTGGTCTTCTACGGTTATCGGCATAACTTTTCCACCTATCTTGTGCCGCCTTAAGCCTTGCACGAATCATTTCTATCTTTTCCGTTGTAGCCAACACTACATCCGTGCTTGCCAATTCCCTCCTTCCGACTTCTTCCCAACACACGGGTGTTCTACACCTTCTACCATAAAGCATTTCATAGGGTGGCATATCTATGCTTGCATGGTAACTATTATTATAGGCGAACTCGACTAACGGTAAATGATCGTCCCAATTTCCTCCAAAATCGATTATGCAAGCTCGCAACATATCCTCTAAAGTTTGAATCGTCCTCTCACTTTGCCCATCGGTTTGAGGATGAAAGGCCGTGCTCATATGAAGGTTCGTACCCAACTCTTTTTGGAAATCTTGCCAAAAGTTTGAGGTGAAACGCCCGTCTCTGTCGGAGACTATAGAAATAGGCACCCCATGACGTGCGATTATCTCGTTAACGTAAATCTTTGCTAGTTTATGAACGGGCATATTTTATCGAATTGGAATAAAATGAGAACTCTTGGTTAAGCGATCTACTATGACCCAAATCGTATCATTCTTCTTTTTCGTCCTTGGCAATTTCGTAATGAAATCCATCATGATCTTTTCCCACTTCCAAACCGGAATATCCAAAGGTTGAACTTTTCCATACGGTTTTTGATGCTCGGCTTTAACCTTTAAACAAGTCAAACACTTCTCTACGTATTTTACACAATCTCTCTTCATACCCGGCCACCAATAGTTCTTCTTCAAATCGCGGTACATTTTTGTAGCTCCCGGATGAATGGAATACTTCGACTTGTGTGCTTCCTCTAGAATCAACTCTTTGATGTCACTACGAAAAGGGATGTAAACCCTTCCATACCGAGTCTTAATTCCTCGACTATCTTCTTCGAGATGCGGAATGTAGGAAGTGATACGCTCACCTTCCCTATTTTCTTCTTTCAATGCCTCCTCTTGAGCCAACTTGATCTTATCAAAAAGGTCGGTGGTGACAACCATTCTCAAGGAATGAATTTTAGTAACCTCGTTTTGATCCTTTCGGCTCAACGCATCCGCTACCACATTCGCTTTAACCCGGATGGTAGCGAATCTCGCAATCATAATCCTTCAACAAGTCTAACCATCTTCGTTGTCTCATGTTGGGATCTTTCTTATCAAGGAAATATTGAAGGCTTCGATGGTCAGTATAAATTACAAACTTGACACCATACAAATAATGCCTCCAAAGTTTTAAAGCAAAAACCACCGCCGCAAACTCAAGGTCGTGAGTCGCATAATTTTCTTCATGCTTCTTTAATTGTCTCGAGGCGTAAGCGATCACTTTTCCTCTTTGCATAAGAACACATCCAAGACCGGAATAAGACGCGTCACTATAAACCACCATATCTTCGGTCCCCTCCGGCAATACTAGAACCGGTGCTTCACACAATTTCCTCCGTAGAGTACAAAAGGCCTTGTCTTGTTCTTCACCCCACTCGAAGGTAGCATTCTTCTTAGTAAGTTTCGTTAAAGACGATGAAATTTTGGAGAAGTCTTGAATAAACCTCCTATAATATCCCGCAAGACCAAGAAAACTTCGGATTTCACCAACATTCCTTGGTGCATGCCATTTCATTACGGCTTCTACCTTTGAAGGATCGACTTTGATACCATCGGCGTTAATAACGTGACCAAGAAACTGAACTTCTTGCAACCAAAATTCACATTTCGAGAATTTAGCATACAATCTTTCTTTTCTCAAAGTCTCAAGAATTTCACGAAGATGAAGTTCATGTTCTTCCTTGCTCTTAGAATAGATAAGGATATCATCAATGAACACTATAACGAATTTATCCAACATCGGTCTACATACACGATTCATGAGATCCATGAAAACCGCAGGTGCATTCGTAAGACCAAATGGCATGACCGTAAACTCGTAATGTCCATATCGGGTTCTAAAGGCCGTTTTGGGAATGTCTTCTTCTCGAACTTTCAATTGATGATAACCCGAACGGAGATCGACCTTGGAAAACCACCTCGCACCTTGAAGTTGATCAAAGAGGTCATCGATTCTTGGTAACGGATACACATTTTTCACCGTGACTTTATTCAATTCGCGGTAGTCAATGCACATCCGCATACTACCGTCTTTCTTTTTAACGAACAAGATTGGTGCTCCCCATGGCGAACTACTAGGACGAATGAAACCCTTATCAAGCAATTCTTGAAGTTGACTCATCAATTCTTTCATTTCGGACGGAGCTAGGCGATAGGGTGTTTTAGCAATAGGAGTAGCACCCGGAACAAGATCAATACGAAATTCGACTTGCCTTTCGGGTGGAATACCCGGCAAGTCTTCCGGAAAAACATCACAAAATTCATTCACAACCGGAACGTCATCGATACTTTTCTTCTCAAAGCTTGTATCCACCACGTGAGCCATAAAGGCATAACACCCACGTGATAAATACCTCCTAGCCTTCATCACGGTACACAACTTTAGTTCACCTTTTCTGTTATCCCCATAAATAATCATTTCGCGACCGTTAGGATTCACAACTCTAATAATCTTTTGACTACAAAGAATAGCCGCGCTATATTTATCAAGCCAATCCATACCGATAATAATATCAAATTCCCCGAGCATAATGGGAATTAAGTCGATCTTAAAGACACTTTCATCGATCTCTATCTCTACATCTCGATATACATTAGATACAACCACAATTCTACTATCGGCTATTTCGACTTCTAGGGTATAGAAAGTTTAGCTAATGGGGAAGTTATTTGCTTGCTAAAATCATACGACACGAAAGAAACACTAGCACCCGAATCATACAAAACCCGAGCGGGTATGGAATTTACAAGATGAATACCTGTGATGACATCGGTCCCCCGATTTGGCTTCTTCGACACCCATTTGATAGACTCGAGCGGTCGGCTTTGGAATCTCCACTTTCTCTTGCTTGACGGTTCTCAAAGGCTTTGCTTCAATCGCCTTTGCTTTCGGGCAATCCCTCAACCTGTGCCCTATCCCATTACATCCATAACATACTATCATCGGCTTAGTACAATCTTTGCTTTGATGATCTAAGGCTCCACATTTGTAACAACCCGGCGTATTACGCCTACACTCCCCAAGATGAAACTTGCCACACTTAGAACATGCTACTTTAGTTTTGTTTCCCGTATTCTTTTTGCCATGGTCAAATTTAGGTTTCTTTCCATCCTTATCCGCAAACTCTAACTTCCTTTTTGGTTCTTTCGCCTCCTTCTCTTTCCTTCTAAGCAAGTCCGCTTCCCTCACTCTAGCCCTACTCAAAAGATCATCCAACGTAGTACACTTGAATGGTGAAATCACTTCACGAATGTCATCCTTGAGCATCCTTTGGAACTTATCAACCTTAAGCTTGTCATTCCCAAGATATTCGGGACAATAAGGGATCATATCATTAAACATCTTCCACATCTCATTTACCGTTTCGTTAGTTTGAGTGAGAGATTGAAATTTCTCTCGAATTTTGTCCACTTCTTCAGCTGGAGCATACTCGGCACTAAACAACTCCTTGAATTCTTTCCATGTACAAGTTTCTAACCAAGGTTCACCTTTTTCGCACACCTTTCCCTCCCACCAAGTCTTCGCACTATCACGAAGAAAGTTAGTAGCATAGATAACCTTCTTCCTTTCTTCACAACCGCTAGTACGGAAAGCACCTTCCACCGCCGTTATCCACCTATTACTAACAATAGGATCAAGAACACCGGTAAACTGTGGCACATCACAAGCCGTGAAATCCCGATAAGTAGCTTTATCATTCTTAGGTTCTTTTGTCGGACCACATTCTTTCTTAAATGCCTTAAACTCTTCCTTCATTAGCTCCTTAAGATTTTGCGTCGTTTGTTGAACATAGTAGGGCATTGATTGCTTAATAGCCTTACCCACTCTTTTTGCTAACATTATGTCTAGGGCTTTCATTTCATCTCCCGTGAAGCCTCTAAAGTCAGGGCCTCCGGAGTTTGAGGAAGAGCTTTCATTATCCTTACTAGCATCACCCGGATCACTTGCCGAAGTTTCGGCATGCTTGGAAGCCGTGGCTTTCTCGACTTCCTTCGGGTGAGGGGTTTCCATTTCTTCTTACTGAAATTTAGCAATTCACAACATTAAACACAATTATAAATACTTAATCAATGCATGAATGACATTTCTATCTTATTCTAGTACCCTAGCTTGTCACTCATGTATAATCTAACTGATTTCAATTTCACATATGTCCCGTATTTTCATTACTACGGTGGCCAGGCGTAGTCGTGGAAATATTGAACATATGGGTCCTCGAAACCATCCGAACAATACATAAATAACAAACATTAGCCCTAACCGCATCTATCCAAGGCCTAAGTCTAGGAAATCCTAAAAAGAAATCCTAAATCTCTTAGACCGAAGCTCTGATACCAAGTTGTAACGCCCCGTGCCCGGTTTGACCAAAAATTTTGAACTTTGAACGCGGAAACGATTGACTACCTTGAACTCATGAATATTCTTCATGAAATGAACATGACATAGATGACTTTTAACATTTTAAACACACTTGTAATAACACCTACACAAAAACCCTTCAGAACCTTTCACACAACCTTTATAAAACAAACAGACAAACCTTCTGAGACCAAAATACGCCGCATCCATTTTCAGGGATACGCCGCATCACTGTCTGAGAGACAATGCGCCGTAACAATATAAAGTGATACGCCGTATTGTCCTAAACTAAGATACGCCGCATCTATGGAGTTAGATACGCCGCATCGACCCACTGAGACCGAAATTTACAAGATAATGGCTACGTTGCGCCGCATCCCTACAGGAGATACGCCGCAACACTTGATACGCCGTATCTAATAGGAGATGCGCCGTATCTGCCCTGCACCACAGAATTCTGGACAGACCCTACTGTCTCAAAAATGCAATGTCAACAGCCCCGGCTGGAAACCCGACCTCCCGGACTCGAAACTTAACGAAACTTTCCAGAAACCTTTAGTATGTCCGTAAGTTTAATTTCATACAAAAACATCACCCGTTTGACTAACCGAAATAGTATCTCAAAATCGGACGGGTTACGCATAATACCCGAAAATACCCATTACACTACAAAACCCTTTATACCACTACCAATTAACAAATAACTTGACCATAACCATTATATTAGCATATCCAAGGCGTTCCATGCATACATGACCCGTTAACTTTCCAAAATGGGTAAAATCATGTTCGTACCAAATGCCCCTAAATGAGTACTTAAACTAGCAATATGCACAATAGAAACTTCATGACTTACCCACTTAATTGACCCATAATTTAGACATCATGACAAGACCGGAAAACTAACAAAATGACCATATAAAAGAAGTATACCCACGACACCAAAAGACCACTTGGGGCTTCCAACTTCAATACGCTTGGTCCAAAAGAGATCCGATCTTCTAAGCTAGCTTCTATATATCTTCCTACTTACTTTCAAGCTACCACTATGCCAAATCCTTACCTTTACTCCCACCGCTAGAACCTACAAAGATGACATTAGCTTCAAACGTAAGCGAAAACGCTTAGCAAGTATATAAGATATAACTATCATTACATTATCATGAATCATAGCATAACATTCTACTCACCTTGATTAAGCAAGTAAAAACACAACATTATCATTACTAGCATTGGATCCAAGCTATACTTATTCACAAGCTCCATAACAAGAACACATTACACAACATTACATTAGCATAATAACATTAAACAAGTTAATCCTATATACTTACCTTGATTTCCTAATAGCTCACTACTTGAACTTGAGGAGGCTCTACAAATGCTTCCTATCACAAGGTTAACTACAATTAGTGACTAATAAACTAGGAAGATAATCATTTTACCACTTTTCACCATAATCATCAAAACCCACCATATGAACCCTAATTTTTCACAATTGGGGAAAGTTACTTACTTGTTAAAAAGAACACAATTAAGGTTTCCTTAAAGCTCCTTGATCACTTCTTGATGTGCAATTGAGACAAGATGATAGATTTGGCTTTCCCTCCTAATTTTCTTCTATGTGTCGACACCTATGGAACTAGCACTAGATTTCCAGACTTTTCTTGAGTTATCTTTTAAGGTTGAGTTAGTTGGAACTTTGGTCCTGTGGCAACAATAGTCCTTCTAATTCTATCCTTCTCATTTAGTCCCATCTTAAGTTATAAATAATTCCTAACATATATACATAACATAATATTTACATAAATGGTACCTCATCGGGGTACGGGTGTAACACGGCGCATGTCATTGCTGTCTTGGATAATATCTTGTGAAATCTTGATAGTGATGCGCCGTATGTAATAAGTAAGATGCGGAGTATCTGGAGCAGAATGTTGTACATTTCAGTAGACTCTTAACTTCTTGCTTGTTTTGCTCCATAATTAGTCCAAAATCGCCAAGTTTCACATAATACTTGTTTTTACCTGAGAATTACAAAAGTAAACATTAACGTATCAATTCTCACAGATAATATAATAAAACAAGTCAAATAAATAGGATAAATGACGGTAATAAAATGTACTTATTTGAGTTCATCAGAACGTGAATATAGTGAATAGATCTATTGGATGCTGACTGCCTATTTGAACTAGTGTCGGATGGATAGCCTTAGTTGCTAGCCGGATTAGTCAAATGCACTTTATTTGAAGGAAATAGGAAGATGGCAATCTCCTACACGAGGGCCATAACTCACACCATTAATTTGGTGTGTTCATACCGTTTCACGGTACATTGTTAACGTTTGCGTGTCATGAGACTTAGGGCAATATATCCAACTGCAATATCACTATTTCAAATATGATTGTGTATTCAATGCAATTATAGACTTGTGTTCAAACTGATTACAATTACAAACACTATGATTTCACTCAACAATTTTGTTGACTTTTAGCATATTTATCTCAGGTAATTAACGGAGCTTTCAAGGCTCGAAGTGGTCATTAAACTGATGGTTTTTGTTATTAAATAAATTCTGTCATTCATTTCAAACTACTATATCTTTTGTGAGATATTTAAACACTGAAATTTCCCTTTTGTATCTGAATTATTAAATGAATGACAATAACTTTCAAAACGCCTCTTTTGAGCCATTTTCTATGATTATGACTATGATCCTCCCAGAAATACCCCGATTAAGTCTTCCGCTGTTAACTCAAAATTTAGGGGGTGTTACAAGGGGGGATATTGTTACATTTCTCTAACATGTCGTAATTAATCAGGTTTGATACTTTTTTTTTACTTGGAAAGAAGTATTAGCAAAGACAAAAAATGCAAGTTCAAAGATTAGATTATCATTGATATTACATATTAATCAACTTATGTTGGATTACACAGGACCCGACCCGATCCATGACCAGATATCGTGTTAATTTTCATATTTAACTTAAGGAACCACCTTAGATTTTTGGCTGGGTCCGCCACTGACCCTCCCATGTGGTTATGAGAAGGGTATCTATATTATACTTATCGACTATGAACCACTTCTTTTCTCTTCTCCCATGTGGGAAGAAAACAAAATAAATTCGTGTTCATGAGTTTTTTTTATGAGAGAAGAGAAAAGAAGAGGATAAGAAATTCGGCTAAATTTCTCTCAAAAACTTTCTTCTCAAAAGTGAGATGATTTGGAGAGAAATTATATTAAGAACCTTTTAATAAATGTAATTACTTAAATAACCTAATATAAAACATAACTTTTAGATAGAGGGCAAATGGCACAAAAAGGTACCAAACTTAGGGTCCATTTCCAATCAAGGTACACTTCTTTTTTTCTTGCATAAAAAGGTACTCAACAAATTTTTTTGGCGGATTTGGGTTTTTTACTAACGTTCGTTAACTCACTTCGTTAGTAAATTACATGTTTGGTCCTCGAATTCGTATAATCATTTCATGCAACATCGAAAAAAAATTTCGAATTTTTTTTTTACATGTTTGATCCTCGAATTCGTATAATCATGCAACATCAAAACAAAATTTCGAATTCTTTTTTTTTTTTAAATAAATATCGAAAAAATATTTTCTTAAAATATTAAAAAATAAAAATTCTTTTCGAATTTTTTTTTTCAAAAACTTTTTTTATCGATTTTTTTTTCAAATTTTTTTTTGAAATTTTTTTTCTATAATATTTTTTTCGAAAATTTTTTTTCTAATTTTTTTTTCGAAAAAAAAAATTGAATTTTTTAAAAAATAATTATTGAAAAAAATTTCTTAAAATATTTAAAAAATAAAATTCTTTTCGATTTTTTTTTTCAAAAACCTTTTTTTTCAAAATTAAAAATTTTTTTTCTGACTTTTTTTTTTTCGAAATTTGAAAAAAAAATTAATTTAAAAAAAAAATTCTTGAAAAAAATGTAAAAAAAAATTTTGAAAAAAAATGTAAAAAAAAGTCAGAAAAAACATTAAAAAAAATTCGATAATTATTTTTAAATTTTTTTTTTCAATTTTTTTTTTTCGAAAAAAAAATTAGAAAAAAAAATTTTGAAAAAAATATTATAGAAAAAAAATTTCAAAAAAAAAATTTGAAAAAAAAAAATTCGATAAAAAAAGATTTTGAAAAAAAAAATTTCGCAAAGAATTTTTATTTTTTAAATATTTTAAGAAAATATTTTTTCGATATTTATTTTTAAAATTTTTTTTTCGAAATTTTATTTGGATGTTGCATAAAATGATTATACGAATTCGAGGACCAAACATGTAAAAAAAAATTTCGAATTTTTTTTTTGGATGTTGCATGAAATGATTATACGAATTCGAGGACCAAACATGTAATTTACTAACGAAGTGAGTTAACGAACGTTAGTAAAAAACCCAAATCCGCCAAAAAAATTTGTTGAGTACCTTTTTATGCAAGAAAAAAAGAAGTGTACCTTGATTGGAAATGAACCCTAAGTTTGGTACCTTTTTGTGCCATTTGCCCTTAGATATATAATAAAGGGTATAATTGTAAAATCATCGGTTATATCTTCTTTTCTCTCTTAACTCGAGAACATAACATAAAAAATTAAATTTTATTCATCTCATCTTCTTTTCTGCCCATTATTAACTCTTCTTATCTTTCCTTTCGTCTAAAAAACTTGGGAACAGAGTGTAAATGATACACTTTGAAAAGTAAATTGTTATTCTACGACTTAATCCCCGATATCAACTATGCTTCTTATAAAGTCTTTCTTAACTGGATCTTGTCTTTTAAAATATTAAAATGAGTTAATTACTTTTTTGGTCCTTGTGGTTTACTGGGTATAATGGTTTTGGTCCAATAGTTTAAAAAGTAACGGATCTTGTCCAGAATTCGGTGACCCGTAACAGGTTTGGTCCAATTCTTCGTTGACCGTTAGTTTGACTAATTTTGACCGTTAAATCTGAGGGCTTTTTTGTCTTTCCATCTACATTATTATCTGAGGGCTTTTTTGTCTTTCCATCTATATTATTAAATAAATGAGTTAACTACATTATTTTTTGTCCTTGCGGATTGTCGGGTGTTTCACTCTTAGTCCACTTTTTATATACGCTTTTCATATACGTTTTTTATACACGTTTTTGTACACATTTTTATATAAGTTTTAATCTACGTTTTTATCTATGCTTTTTATCTACGCTTTTATATATATATATATATATATATATATATATAATATATATATATATATATATATATATATATATATATATATATATTTTTTTTTTTTTATCTACATTTTTTTTCAATGCTTTTATATACATTTTTATATCGTTTTTATCTACTCTTTTATCTACGTTTTTATATACGTTTTTTATCTACGTTTTTATATATGTTTTTATATACGTTTTTATATACATTGTTATATACATTTTTTTATATACGTTTTTATATACATTTTTATATACGTTTTTTATATGCGTTTTTTATCTACATTTTTATATACGCTTTTATTTACGTTTTTATATGCGTTTTTATATATACATTTTTATACATGTTTTTATCTACGTTTTATATATCTTTTTCTCTACGTTTTTATATACATTTTAAAAAATGTAGATAAAAATGTATATAAAAACGTAGATAAAAATGTAGATAAAAAGGTATATAAAAATGTAAATAAAAAGGTATATAAAAATGTAGATAAAAAAGATAGATAAAAATGTATATAAAAATGTAGATAAAAACGTATATAAAAACGTATATAAAAATGTATATAAAAACGTATATAAAAACGTATATAAAAGTGTAGATTAAAACATTCATAAAAACGTGTATAAAAATGTGCATAAAAACTTATATAAAAACGTATATAAAAGCGTAGATAAAAACACATATAAAAACATAAAAATGTGTATAAAAACGTGCATAAAGACTTATATAAAAGCGTGTAATAAAACGTATATAAAAACGTGTATAAATCTTAAAAGTAATTAGAAAAGAGATTTTTTTTTAAGAAAATCAAAGATTTTTTTTTAAGAAAATTAGTTTTCGTTCTGTCAACTTATATGCAGTTTTTATAACTATTATAAATTTTATAAAAATATTTAGTATTTCATTAGTATTGTATATAGATTATAAAGCAGTTTTACTTACTAAATCGTTAAAAATATTTTCGTAAATTTTAAAATTCACTTTCTTTTTAAAAAGAAAATTAGTTCTTACTTAAGTTTAGCTGTGATAAAAATTTCAAAATTTATTTCGAATTTTTTAGATTGGTTTTAATTTCTATAAAAGTTTCTAGTTGTTAAAAGTTTATTTTTTTAGTTTTATAAATTTATGAGTTAACTACATTTTTGGTCATTATGGTTTGCTGGGTGTAACACTTTTAGTCCATTAAGATGAGGGTATCTTAGTCATTTCACGTGTCTTAATTGGTCAAACTAACGGTCAACAAAAAATTGGACCAAACCTGTTACGGGTCGTCAGATTTTGGACAAGATCCGTTACTTTTTAAACTATTGGACCAAAACCGTTATACCCGGTAAACCACAAAGACCAAAAATGTAATTTACTCTATTTAAATCAAACCAAAAACATATTTTTGGAAAAAGGCTACTCAACCACAAAATATAAGGGTTAATACACAAAAAAGTCACTAAACTTTACAAGAAAGTTCGCCTAAGTCACCCAACTTTCATTTTGTTCACTTAGGTTACTGAACTTTGAAACTTTATTCGCCTAAGTCACCCAACTTTCATTTTGTTCACTTAGGTTACTGAACTTTGAAACTTTGTTCGATCTGGTTACTGAACCTTTAAAATGATGACATTGCATATTTTATAGTTCAAAACGGTCCTTGTGGTTAGTCTGGTATCACGGATTTAGTCCATAAACCACTATTTCTGTTAGTTTGACCATTTCTATATGCTTTCGCCAGTTTTTTCTGACGTTTTCGCCCGCTTTCATACATTTTTCTTCCGTTTTCGCCCATTTTTATTCGTTTTCGTCCGTTTTTATACGTTTTTGTACGTTTTTATACGTTTTCGTCTGTTTTTATACGTTTTCGCCAGTTTTTCTTCCATTTTTGCCCGTTTTTATACGTTTTCGTCATTTTTCTTCTGTTTTTGCCCATTTTCTTTCGTTTTCGTCCAATTTTATACATTTTCGACAGTTTTCTTCCGTTTTTATATGTTTTTATGGAAACAGACTAAAACAGATAAAACTGACGAAAACAGAAAAGAATTGTGAAAACGTATAAAAACGGAAGAAAAACTCGCGAAAACGTATAAAAACGGACTAAAATGTATAAAATCGGACGAAAACGGAAGAAAACGGGCGAAAACAGAAGAAAAATGGCGATAAAGTATAAAAACAGACGAAAACGTATAAAAACGGGCAAAAACGAAAGAAAAACTGGCGAAAACGTATAAAAACAGACGAAAACGTATAAAAAGTTTCAAAGTTCAGTAACGAAGTCGAACAAAGTTTCAAAGTTCAGTAACCTAGTCGAACAAAGTTTCAAAGTTCAGTAACCTAAGTGAACAAAATGAAAGTTCAGTAACCAAATCGAACAAAGTTTCAAAGATCAGTAACCAAGTCGAATAAAGTTTCAAAGTTCAGTAACCTAAGTGAACAAAATGAAAGTTGGGTGACTTAGGCGAACTTTCTTGTAAAGTTTAGTGACTTTTTTGTGTATTAACCACAAAATATAACACATGTTTATCAAAAAGTGCTTCCTAAGTCATACTGTCATTGTCTATAAGTGAGGTTTCGTGTGATTTAGATTCTATCTCAACTTTTTGCTAATTATCTCTGTATATTTTTCTGTAACCAAAATGTTGAATAATTTGAATAAACATTTGAGTTACAATTTTATTTTTAGTCATATAGTAACAGTTAAGTTTAAGTTACAAGTTTTGTACGTAATATTCTGTCACTATATATTTTGTTTCAGTTTTAAAACGATTAGCACTAGCCCATGCATGAATGAAAAAGTTGGCGTGTTAATATTATTATTAGCATAAACTTAAAGATAAATATTTTTGTTTGAGTATATAATAAGAGTTAGAGATATGTTTCTGTGTTCATTTTGATTTGAGTTAGAAATCTCTTGCATTTGTTATTAATTAGAATAGAGTGATATGAGTTTCAAGATAATTCCATACATGTCCGTAAGTTCTAATTTTAATATTAGGAAAAGCGCCTTTTCGGTCAAGCAATTGATCAGATATTCAAAGAAAACTTGCTCTGCTGAAGCACTGAATTTCGGTCAGCGTCACATTTATGACTTGCCAATCTTCAGAACGAGTCATGTAGTCGCACTAACAACCATTTGCATATACATCAAATGCCAAACAGAAACAAGTAGAACCAACAGCTAACTTGGTATCTCAGAATTTTTGGTAGTCGACTTCTTGTAAGTTCCGATCACACCTCCCCTGACTATTGCAACTAAACCATTCTCGACATGCCACCTTCTCCAATACCTTTGCTAGAGCATCATTGTCTGATACACACCATGTTATATCTTCACTGGTAGGTTGTGTTTTGTTAGACTTCTAGAGGATAATAAACAGTTGCAACCTATTGTTGTGTCACTTCACAGAAAAGTTCGATTGGTTTGTCGCACAAGTGATCCATGATGAAT
>CP139501.1:21258612-21300005 GCA_021014915.2 Artemisia tridentata subsp. tridentata | reverse complement strand
TTCGCTAACAACCATGAGTAACGATGCATGTTTGTCTTACCAGGTGTTAACCCATGAACTTTATAAGAAACTATTAACTGTCAACAAAGTATTAATACATCTAAATAAAGCTTGCAGGAAGTGCAAACTACTCAAAATTTAACAAGAACAGATCGGTCAGTCTCAGTAGAAAACATCTGATGCAGTGTTAAAAGAACGAAGTTTATCACTGTACTTAGAAAAACAGAAAATAAAACTTTCAAGGGTTGAAAACAATAAAAGTTATGCATGTGACTCGCTGAACACAAACTTAAGCCTCGCAAGACCCTCTTACAACTAGAGAACTGTGACTGCCAAAAATCAATAAAATAATCAAGATAACATACTAACAAACAATGAAATATGATGCCCATGACACGTGTTCAGAACAAACTCTTCCTTAGTGGGTCAGCTTGATACCACTTTGGGCTTTAACATGGGCCCTTGATGTAAAATCAAGGCTTGACAAAACCAAACATTTTAAACAAGAATTTTGAAGCTAAAAAAACAAAAAAATAAATTTAACATTCTCAAATTCATAAAAACAACCCTATACCTCGCTTTGCCGGGATTGGGTATTGTTGTTAAAGGTAGAGAGCTCCATTCATTTTCATACTACATTTTTACCCTTGTAATCCAAGACAAAGTCAAGATAAACTAAAGTTGGAAATGTAAGGATTTGCTTTCAGGGTACAAAAATTCATCCATCTAAAAATAAGTATTTAGGATAACAAGGCCGATAAACACATGTATTGGTCTATATTTATTTCAAATAAAGCAACTTAATTTGAATAGTAAAACTTGAGACATCGTAGTAAGTGAGAGATACCTTTAGATTTCTAACTTGATAGGCACAACCAGCAAGTATAAAGACGGCATCTCCAAGCTTTTGGAGGAAAGTCCATGGTTCGATTCCTGTGAGGATAATAATGAGCACAATCAGAATCACTACACCAGTATAAGCTGAGACACATCTTGCAAAAGTATACTAACCAAACTCTTCTTTGAGCCTCCTTTTATGCTCCACATTTAAGTAGAATGTTTGGTCATGGATTGGATGGATAACCTGGAGCAAGAAATGTACAATGAATGAATGAAACAATTCAGAAAACTACTATTTTAGATTGTCATGCTACACATAAAGAATCTCTATTAAAGTACCATTTCAACTTAAAATAAAGTTTAGTCCATGGCTTTGGTTTTCTATTTTGCTAACAAATAGTTTTCAGAATTATGACTAGCATCAATGTTGGCATATGCATCTAAATGGCATGGCGTGGCACATAGCTAGACTGAATCATAATGAATTATCTCTGCATGGAACAGACAGTTTAGCACTTGTGTCAAGTCCAAATTTGATTCCTCGTATTGGTAAACTGCTGAACTGAAAAGTGAATTACTGCTAAAAGAAGCATTGTAGAGACGCTCATGAAAGAAAATTATGTGATAAGACAAAAGAAAAAAAATGTGGATAAACAAACATACAAAAACGAAAAAGGCCATGCAGTCTAAACAAACCGACCATGATAGCTTGAAGCTATTTGAATCTAAAGAATCTAAAAGTCCATGGTACGTAGGTCGACAAGATTGGTGCAATAATGCAAATGCTTCTAACTGCACATAGCCAAACAAATAAGGTGTGATCAAAGTAAAGATTACCTGCTCCACTGGACGGCAATAGATATGTCTGAACTCTCTGAAGTGGTTTTTGAGATATTCCTCCAATTTAGGAGTATCTTCCCTCCGAAAGATGTCCCACAGAGCACCTCCATCTTTCAAATCAAATCCATGAACACATGTGCCGTCCTCATTATCAACTTCTTCAGAAGCTTCTATTTCCTCGTTATTGCTATCAGAAGTTTCAGGGGTTTCATCAGATAATGTCTCTACTTTCTGTTTCTTCCCATTTTGTCTCCCTCTTTGGGGATACCGCCTCTTCCCATCATCTTCTTGATCATTGTCAGTATTACACTCAGCTTCATCACATACTTCCCCCTTCGATGCCCGTTTCTTCGACCCAGCAAGTTGTTCAGCAGTAGCATCTTTACTATTACCAACTTGTGCCTCACCTACCACTTTAGATAGTTCCTTCATATCCTGAACTTTCTGCTTCAACTTCAGCTTATTTATTTTTTTAAGTTTTTCAGAGTTGGGTGTCACAGTTGCGGTATGAGTCAACAGATTCACCTTCACCTCACAAGACAGTTTATTAGTGAACAAAAACTTACAGAACATAAAACATACTGCGTGCGCAGATCATTAAAATATATCCCTTTAAACAATTTCTTGACAAGAAAAGGTATGACATGAAAAAGTTTAGCTTTATGCATAATCAGTTTTTCATTACATCGATTCGAATTCATGTGTGTTTTATGTCATGAGTGGAAATGAGGATCATAAAGTGTGGGTTGAAACTATAGGATATTTTTCATTATATCAGTTTCAAAAACAAATATCCCTTACAAATACAAGAAAATAGCAAATCGATCACTTCTTGTACAAAATGAAAAGCCTAAAACCATAATAGAAACTTCCAAGTTGAAATTCAAAAAAAGAAAACAGCATACCGCATCAGACATGCCACAGTGAAGTTTAGTTACAGAGTCTCCACGGCCTAATTCTTGAGCAAAACCATATGCTATATATGTTTTAGGACCCATATCTGGCTTCAAAGACTTTTCAGGCAATTTGACAGCAAGATTAAGATACCCATCACGAGGATGTGTATATTCTTTAAAGGGTAAGCAAGTGATAAATTCAACACCATGACGTGGTAAGCGTTCTTCAAATAAACCTGATGGAGGCCAGTCTTTCAGCTCAAGGATCCTAGGCCACCCGTTGTCTTCATATTGACCCTCCGTGTAATATTTAAAAAACTGATGGACATTAATATCAACCTGCATGTCATGAAAAAAGTCATTGCAAAATTAACCAAATTTTTTATGTAAAAGTGTGACAAGTTTGGGATGAAAAGAAATTAAATAAAACAGATGTTCAGTATCGATAGAAAAACAATATGCAAAACAAACCTCACGCCAATCCAAACAATTAAGCACAGACACATCCAAGAGCTTGTCATGGTTTACATTTTTGATCTGGCGAAAAGCTCGCCACATAACCATGGGCTCCCAGCTCAGCCCACGGGTAGTTTCATAAACATTACTGACTATGACAGGCTGTCCTTTTGACCAATGCCACTGAAAATGCTTTAGATCTCCAGCTTCAATGTCTATAGCACGTGGACAATACAAGTAATTGTCGTTGGAATTTTCACGAGATGCAGCTTTACGCAACTGCTTATCATCACTTTCACAGACAAAATCTGAACATGTGCACCATTCTTTAGGCAAATCTCGCATGTCCTCATCTGGTCTGTGCTTTTCTAAAAGCTCCTGTGCAGAATCCAGCAATTCTGAAACA
Source organism: Artemisia tridentata subsp. tridentata (assembly GCA_021014915.2). Taxonomy (NCBI): domain Eukaryota; kingdom Viridiplantae; phylum Streptophyta; class Magnoliopsida; order Asterales; family Asteraceae; genus Artemisia; species Artemisia tridentata. The sequence goes on along the minus strand of CP139501.1, from coordinate 21,296,567 downwards.
TAGTCTGGTTCCTTTGCATGAATCAACTCTAAGATTCCATTCCCACAACCGCCCATACTTTGTGGAGGACATGGAATTCTGCCATCATCGAGAGACATCCAGTCATGACTTTCCTGTTCTTTTGGTGACGGATCTGCAGCAGACATCGAGTCAAGAAATTGCTGGTCTTTTGGTGCAGCACTTGCAGGACGCCTGGTATGCCTCTTAACATCTTTAAGCGGCCGCCCATACAAGTATTCAGAACCTGGATCTTCAAACTGAATGACAACTTCTTCCTTGTTTCCCTGAAGATTGCCATCACGCAACTCCCGGCAACATTGAAGGCAAAGGACATAATGACAGGAAGGGCAGCTTCTATGCAGGTCAAAAATTGAGGTTTTACAGCAGTCACTGCATACATAAGGTGACAAAATTAGAAAAATCCTGTCCAAAAACTAAAATCCTTAAACAACTATACAATGGCTGAAATGACATACCAGTACATGCGTTCAGCCTTGCTACATTTTATCTTCTTCACTTTCACTTCTGATAAACTACATCCTGCTCAAGAAGATAAAATCAGAAAAATCTACATAAAAGAGCGGATGATTGCTACACAAACTATCATCATTCCAACCCCACTATCAAGCCAGGAAATAATACTTGAGCCACAACATTTAATAAGCCATCATTTTTTAAACTAATTACGGATAGACTGAAGTTTGGCGGAAAACCAAACACTAACCAAGTATCCATACAGTAAATCATTTGTTGAAAGTACGTCTATGCACCTAATCCAACTAAAAGAACTACGACAATTACTTAAAAGTTTCCCCAAACATCAGTTAAGAAGTCATTCAAATGGATTACTTAGCAATACCACTCAAGAATCAAAGGTATTCTTAGAACACCAAGCGAAAAAGAAACCGATAGAAAGTACCCTGAATTTTGGCCTCGATCTGTTTCTCCTTTATATGTTCTTCATTGAGACGCTTCAAGAACGGAAGAAGAATGTGCAGAATATAAATAGAGTACTGAATCTTCTGATCAGCACTAGGTTCAAAGTTAACCTTTTCTTTAACCTACAAGCAAACAAGCAGCAGATTCAGTACTGCAAATTCTTCTTATGCGAATATCAACTAACAAGAGACAAGGAACCAACCTTGGGGTGCACGTCTCGCAAACAACCTTTGCAGTTGCAATTGCCTTGGCAAACAGGGCAGCACTCAGCAAACATCTCACGTGTCATGTTTGGATACCTAAACAAGTGAATATTACAAACTTTATTAACCTGATATCATTTTAAGATAGTTCCAAGACAGACCTTGGATTTTCGGAAGGGTGTTGCACAAAATTTTGTTATCATAAGTAGTAAAATTTGCACTATAGAGAATTTTTGTGCTAAACTTAAGTAGCGCAAAGATATTATCGGGTGTTCCACGTACAAAAAAAGGACAGTGTATATACTACTATGAAGCAGTAGGATAAGGAAAGAAAGGTACTCACCAAGTTTCCATGCAACGATAACAGTAACGCTTAGTTTGACATTTAGTACAACGAACAACAGCTCCTTTGTCGTTCCTTTGACATTGATGGCACATAACGGATTCCACATAAACCATATTTCCCTGTAAACCATTCATTACCAAACAATCAAGCAAACATTTTTTAAAAAGGGATAATGACTTGTAAATGTATCTAACTTGTCAAGTTTCGTTGCTCCATGTAGTTATTATTATATATATATATATATATTATGGGTTTCTGTTTGAATTATGATTTTGAAGACTATGATGGTCACCTCTCCCTCACCTTCCACCTCATCGTCACATCACCACTCCCCTCACCTTTCACCCACAATGGTCACCACTCCGCTCACCACCATTAAAAATACCCACTTTATACAAACATACTCGCAAACCGTTAATAAAAACATAATGGGGCCCCACATTTTGAACAAAAGCCGAGTGGGTAGATCATGGCCATCCATTTTTTTCATCAAATTAAAAAAAAAAAAAAAAAAAAAAAAAAAAAAAAAAAAAAAAAAAAAACCACATTCATCCTTTTTCTAAAATTAAAATATTTCACAAACCGTTAATCGTTACGCGAAATTAATTATACCATCGTGACGAGAATTAAATTATCTTTCTATAGATGTATTTTCTACGAACTTTTTTTTCAAAAATTCCCGCCTAGAAAAACATACATTTTCATCCGCAGCTTGATGTTTGGCAGCACACCTTGGCCTCGAAGAAGTTGTTGTTGGAGTGTCCTTTTTAGCTGAAGGCTTTTTTTTAGGAGGAGGCTTCTTGTTGGGATTGATTTTACGCCCGAAATCGATAGGTTTGAAAGTTGTCAGGATCTCCTGATCTTAGCATTTTACGATCTTACGATTTTACGATACTGCAAAGCAAAAACGATCCGGATCTTTAAAAGCTTAAGATCTTATAGGATCCCGATCTTTACCATAGGATCTTAAGATCTAATACGATCCGATCTTACTTTTCTCAAACCACAAACTAAAAAAACTAAAAATTTATGAAATGTATTTTGTTGAATTAAAAAAAAAAAAAAAAAAAAAAAAAAAAAAAAACATGTTAATATTCTTAAAATTTTCATAATCATAATTTAAGACAACATTTATATGAAATATTTACATAATTTATGTTTATGATATATATTAATTTATAGATTTGTATAATATTACAAAAACTATTAACAAAATGACATTATAGTAGGATCTTAAGATCCCGATCCGATCTTACGATCTCGATCTTGTAAAGACGAAATCGATCCTAAGTAGGATCCCGATTTTGAAAACCTTGGTCTTGGGCATAGTTAGGTTTCGCATTGGTTCGATTTCTTGATGACCATCTCCACTCTCAAAATCTTCTTCTTCCAGCCTTTCATTATTGTCTTGTTGTACTAATTTTACATCTTCAACAGACTCGTGTTTTTTATTCTCCATAACTTACACCTAATTATTTTTCTTCTCTTCTTACCACAAAGTAAAAAAGGTAAAGTGGGATAAAAAAAAAGGTAAAGTGGGTGGGTGGGATGGAATTAGGGTTTGTATGTGGGGTTGATTTGGGGGATTTCAAAATAAATAAAAGGGCGGTTTTTTTTTTTTTTTTTTTTTTTTTCCTCACAGTCTTGTACACTATGTTAATAGAAGAGGAAAAAAAAGAAAATAGATATTTTTTTATGTTTTTGAGTTGAAATGGAAGAGGAAAGGAAAAGAAATAAATAGTTTTTTGTGTTATTGAGTTTTTTTTAAGGAAGTGGAAAGGAAATAGAGAGGAATTTTTGTTAAGTAAATCTTCCTCCGGGAGGAAAGAAAACTATATGTTATGTAAAGACTAATATAATCTTTTTAAAAGATTTGACATTAACAACTAAAGGGCATATATGTAATTTGACCAAATTATTTTTCTTTTCCACCCACTCAAGGACATGATTATGATTACTTTCTTTTTTCTTTCTTTTATCTCAAGAACATAACAACTAACAATTATTTTCCTTTTCTCTTTCTTTTAGTGTTCTTAAGTTTTTTTAGAAGGAAAAGTAAAGGACCGGAAGGGTAGGGAGGGAGGGAAGTTATGGAGATTTTTTGTGTAGATTTGTTCCTTCAAACTAGACGAATATCTGTATAGCAACGGGATTTTATAGCGGCAGATAGTTGTAGTGATAAAAAATTTGTGCATTATAAACGAAAAAGTTTGAAGATTTGAGGATTAAACATAACGTTTTGAAACCCAGTTCCAGGTTGAACCGGTTCCGGTAAAATAAAACCGGTTTTTATGTATTTGAAACCCGGTTAGTCCCGTCGTGTTTGAAGTGACCCGGATCAACCCGGTTTTCGAGATATATGTATATACATTTTTTTCATATCATTCCAAATCTACATAAATTTACTTTTTGTGGAAGACCGGGTTGACCCGATGGTATAACCAGAGACCCGTGATTCAACCGGTTCGATTAAAGACCCAATTTTCAAAACATTGATAGTTCACTTAAATACTGTAGTTTACTTAAATAGTTTATAGAAGTTTAAAAGCTTAGATTTCAAAACTTATTGTAATTCAAATTTAAAAGAGTTTACACTTTTAATATTTCAAAATTTCCAATATATCAGAAAATTTAGAAGTGTTAAAAACTATCACAGAAATTTAACCTTTCAAAATTTTTAGAGCTAATACACTTCCGCTTTCAAAATTACAAAACATTACAAGTTTGGAATTAAAAAACATTACAAAATATCAACTAACTTCAAATTTTAAACATTTCTCTTTAAATAAATTTTTGGTACATTATTTACCAAACAATTTCAACAATTTATACACAAAATTTAGAAAGAAAATAACAATAATTTACGTCAATTTTTTTACTTACCATAAATAGCTAGTATCTGCACATCAACTTTACCAAAATTACAAAATTCACAAATAAAATAACAAAAAGATTTAGACACCCAAAGGATACAAATAAATCTACTAAAACAATATACAAAATTTTCATAAACTTCAAGCAACAAAAGTAACACAAACAGAATAAAAAAAGTTTAACTTTATCATAAATATTAATTAAACATACAAACAAAATTATACAACAAAATAAACAATGATATTCGCATTAACTTTATAACAGATCTGATAAAGAATCAAAATTTTCCGGCAATAGCTGTGGTTCCCGATGGCAGCAGTAAGAAAGCGGGGGCGGCACAGGAAGTATCCGGTAAGAAAGTGGCGGCGACAGCTGTTAAAATTACCAAAAATGTTATAGAAACTTAGATCCATATAATAAAATTTACAAATCTGCAAAAGAAAGCCTTCAAGAAATACAAAAATTTAGAAAAAAAAACAAAAAAAAAAACCTTAAAACCTTCAATAAAACGCGGCTCAGCGGCGACGGCTACGTTTCCGGCGAGTCCATGGTGGCGGCGGCAGCTTGTGTTCCTATAACAAAAAACGCAAAAAAATATTTAGATCTATCAAGAAAAGTCAGTAAACAATAATAAAACCCTTTAAAAACTTTAGATCTATTGAGAAAACTTTAGGGCGGCTGTGGACGTGCGGGGTTCGAAGGAGGGTGGGTTTCAGTGGTGGTGGTTTGGTTCGGTGGAGGTGAGGTCCGGCGAAGGTGAGATCCGACGGAGTTGACGTCCGGCAGATGTGAGGTCCGGCGAAGGTGAGGTCCGGCGAGGGTGACGTCCGGCGGAAGTGGAGGCAGCAGCTATAAGATAGGGTTTGGTAGTGTGTGTGTTTTTGGTTAGAGAAAGAGGAGAGTTTATACATGTGTGTGTGTTTGCTTTGATTTGTGTGATAGAAGGCAAGAAGTATACCACCTGTTTCCAGCCTTTCATTTTCATTTTTCACTTTAATGACATGTAAAAAGTCAGACTTTCCTTCTATAAATTTCAGTTTTCGTTTTCTAACATGTTCCAGCAATAGTTTTCACACTCCAATTGTCACACCCCGAAAATCGGGTCGCAGCGGAAGACAATGTCGCTGGGGTGCTACAAAATTGGTATCACAACACAAGTACAAAGAACGATTTTTCACCACAATAATTTAGAATATAATTGATTAATCAAAAGTATCAATTTACATTGTTAAATTTTTAGTGCGGAAATAGGCCCATAAAATAAGTACAACGGTCCCCAAATGAATATCCAAGTGTCTCGATCCTATAACCATGCCATGCCATGCCAACTGCGGCCAAATGTAAGCTCACACTTTAAGAACCTGAAAAATACATGCTAAAACGAGTCAACACGAGGTTGGTGAGTTCATAGGTTTTAGTTTAAAACAATATGGTTGAACCAAAAGGTTTCCGAGTTCAAACATCATTCACAACAAGTCAAGTTCAACATAGGCTTACACTGCCTAGATCACAGTTCCAAAACCAATCTATAAACAATATCATAATTCAAAACATTTTGAACCATAATCAATCATATAAATACTACAGTCATATAGTGATGCGCCAACTGAACCTCAGACTACAAACACGCATACATGATCCACACATAGATTGGGTGCCACTTCCCAAATAATTACTTGGTGCCACTTCTCAAAATGTATATTGGGTGCCACTTCCCAAATCCATACTGGGTGCCACTTCCCAAAATATATACTATAAATGCATCACTAAACAGTTTCACACATTCAAGCCAAGTCACACAAATTGAGTTCACACAATAAGGCACATATTGCAATCAAAACACACTTATTGACCAAAATCATGAAAACAGTATATCATAGCATTAAAGCATTCAAAAGCATTGGGTTTAGTTAAAAACGAGCATGTATTCTCCCCCAAAACAGATATAAAACAGGTAAAGTAGGGGCCATGAACTCACCTTAGCCACAACAATGCAAGGATCACAACTGACACGACTGGCATCGAGAAGCAAAACACAACGGTCTCAAGACATATGGCACGACAATTCCAAGATATAAAAGCACAACGGACTCGGGAACTACTCGCAACCTAATATGAATGATATGATTTAAGTCACGGAATGATGTCGTGCATGCAAGTTCATACTCTACTTTATCACTTGTACATGTTCGTTGTAATGTTTATCTTCAAAAATACAGTTGCGTCAATTTGATCATTTATTTAGAAAATTACCACTTTTGAAAACGTAACTTGTAAATCTCACGATCAAGTTTTAGTCGTCAAGCTAATGGCTATTTCAAAATTCTCTAACGCGCCTAATAAATATATATATTGTTCTACCATTTTCGTTCACGTCATTTTAGCTAAAACGTACTCCAAAAGGTTCAAAAATCCATTTTACACATTTTATCAGCTTTTCTAATAGCAAAAATAGAAGCTGTCACGTATATGTCGGCGTAAATCTTTATTTGGCCATAACTTTTGCGTCGTAGCTTCATTTCTTAAGTTTGACCTATCCTCACGAAGGTATTTAAGGGTACTATCGGATTTCCAAGGTCTCGGCTAGTCTAGATACCATTTAACCTCAGTTTTCATTACTCAAATTTCTGGACAGATTCACAATTTTCCTGAAATGTAGTTTTCGTCGTAAAAATTGAAACTAGCGTATCTTTTTCGTTACAAGCCCGTTTTAACTCATTCAAGAGGCCACGTTTTCATTATTAAGTCCATTTTCTATATTTCTTGCCTAAAATTACCCACAACCTACTGATTTTTTTGTATTAACCAAAACGGGTCAGATTCATTATTAAATGTGTCAAACTAGTTTTCCAAATCTTCTAGCTATTATCTCCACTTAACAACAACTCCAAATCTAGTCCTAGTTCATCCACCAACTTCTCAAAAGTGATCTAACAATAAACTTAACAATATTCAAGAGTTCATGTAAATGATCATCAAGGTTGGTAAAAATCACAAGTTTACTAACACACATATATATATGATGTTTTCATCACTTTCTTATGGAGATTTTTACTAACTAGTTTACTCGTAATAAAACTTGTTTAAAACATAGCCTTTTGTTAGAAGATCATTGTGAATACAAAGCCTTGTCAACATGTACCAAGTGATAACTAAGTATATATACTTGAACTTGCATTATGACATGAAAAGCATGAAGTTTAACAATGAAAAGATCACTTACAAAAGGAGATTAGTAAGATGAGAATGTAAGACACTTGATTAACCAAGAAATTGATGTTCCAAACCCTTGCTAGAGTACTCTAATGACACTTGATTTTAACCACAACAAAGTTCCTCCTTTCCTTGGCTCCAAGAGTGGGTCGAATTGTAGTATTGAATGGGTAGGAATATATATATTTTTTTGGCTAATAGGAGTGAAATGAGAACTAGCCTTGGTCTATTTATACTTGCAATTGTTCAACTCTTGAATAGTTTAGTCAAGGTCATGAATTTAGCTAGGGAAGGAGGGGGGGGGGCAAATGGGGTGGTCAAGGGGACAATGGGGAGGCTAAGTCTCCAAGGTAGACTTCTTATTCCATGTTTTAGGGATTAAGGTGGCTAATAAATGCCATGTGCTAGCTTTGTCTAGTTAATTATTTACAAGGCAAGAGGAGGGGGGCGGCAATGGGTAGAATTTAGGATTAGATGAGTAGTTTTGATACAAAAGTGTATATATTGTAGGTATTGGGTGTTAAAAATATGTATTGGTTGTTGTTTCGGTGATTGACGAAAGTTATAAGTAATTAAACGTAAGTTATAAAGAATTTACCTTGGGCGTAAGGAAATACTTTTTGGAACATTGATAATCTTTTTGGAAGCATAAAAATACGTTAGGAATAATCGTTGGAAGAATTGGGTATATCGGGTGTTAAAATTTAAATTACGAATAGCGTTTGTTTAATACATAATTATACGTGAATTGAAATTACGCAAACCCGTGAATGACCTAATATGAAGATGATGTTACTGATGATATGTAGACTAACTCTAGTCTATACGATGTGTCCTCAATGATGCCTCATGAATACGAAGTTTAACCCTTACGGTTACGTGCATTTGATACTCGTAAACCTAGTTTACGAAATGATGAATAATAACCATGAATAGTGATTTCCTCCGGGAATGAATAGTATTTCATGAATAGTAAAATGAATGATAACATTTCAAATTCGCAAACTGACTTGAAAAACGATGAATAGTAAAGTGATGAATAGTAATCCATGAATAGTAAATTCCCGAGATGAATAGTAAAATTCCAAAGTTTGAAAAATGACCTGAAATTACGATTTGTCACACCAATAGTCCAGCAATGTTTCCTAACATTTCTTGCATGAATGATTTTCTAAATCGTTTGCATTGAGTGACTTATCATTTGCATTGAATACTTTCCATTTTGCATTTCTATGTCAACTTTCCTTCTCGTTTGCATTGAATACTTTCCAAACTTCAAGCATTCGATTTTCATTCATTAACAAGGACAAAATGAGCATTGACTGAAATTTCAGTTTTCCACTTTTCACTTGACTATTTTTACATTATAAGTAGTTAAGATATTGGGGATTAGGAAGGGAAGTGGTTACTAAAATTATGGGCTTGTGTAAAATTATAATTATATCCTCATATGAATGCATGATGTGTGTCGGTTTAATCAGAATATTAGACTTTTGACAAAATGTGACCAACTCTAACATCGTATATTCACTCAGATAAATTTCACTTTATAAGAAATGAAGTTGTGACTGGAACAAAGAATCCTACACCTTATTTAGCTATCCCATTTTGTAATATTAAATACATACTTAAAACCAAGTTTGAACATAATAAAGATATAATAACATACTTGTTTTTACAGCCGACTAAAACGTGATATACACAAAATCCTAGCATTATTTGGTACTTCCATTCTGTAATATTATTCCATTGTGTGATGTTTTTAGTTTTTTACAGCCGACTAATGATTGTGCAAAAACTAATTAAGGTATATAGTTTCGAGGGTATATCCTTATCTTTTTCTTGCTATTTAAAAATACAAACTAAAGAACACAAATTGCAATAACCACTTTCTTCACATTGTCATCCCTTACTTTGCCATTCCCATCACATCCCTTTCCATTCTTTAAAATTTAGACTCGAAAACAGAGCGTGTCGTACAATATATCCCTTCTTTTTCTTTTCTTTTTTTATCATCATGACAACCCCCGATAGGCCTATAGACAGACACAATTTTTTTTTTTTTTTTTTATTTTATTTTTTTTTTTTTTATTTTTTTTTTAGCATTTCTTAAACAACATAACTTCATAAAATAAAATTCACAAAAATGTGTCAATATATCATTGGTTGTAGTAAAGATAAGAGAAGAAAATATATCAAAATTCACAAATCACACATTGACACATTCTTTTTATGAATTTTATTTTGTGAAGATTTTGTGGTTCTAGCAAAATTTTTTTTTCCTCTTTTGATTTACCTTTTTTATTATGAAAAGTACAAACGTGTATACTTATTAGGGTCCGTTTGGTTGGAGGGTTTGAAGAGGTAAGAATGGGTGTCACTTTCAAAAAAGTTATTTTGTTGTGGAATTTGAATTTTCATTACCACTGACACATTTTTTTTTTCATTCTTACCTAGTTGGGTGGGATTCATTTGATATATGTAGGCCTTTTTTATATTCTCTCACATTCATTCAAATTTCTTATTATAAGTAATATTTAAATACAATATAAATCAATATCAAATTTATAAAATAATACTTATATCTAATTATCTATTATAATATAAGTTCTCTCTCTTACTTTCCATTTTAATCCCAAATCTTAAACCAATTCAAATTTGATTCTAAACCCATCTACCAACCAAACAGGCCTTTAGTTCAATCGGTATGGCGGCGATTTTGTTGGCCAAATCTGAGCTGGCACACATTCGGCACCGCCGAAGGTTAGCCACGACATCACAAAACCTCGCCAAACACAAAATCGCCACTTCCCCAACGCGAATAAGAAAAAGAAGCTAGCCGTTGGATTTGTACCGTTTGATTTTCAATTTAATGTTTTTTTATATATATTTAAAACAAACCCATTAAACACTATAAATACTATCCCATTTTAACCAAATTTTACACAACTTACTCTATCGAAACATTTCATCTTTACCAAAAAAAACAAGAGTGATTCACCCAATTTCGTACGTCCGATCTTGATGATCTAAATGACATCGAGATGATTATGCAAGCTATGTAGTATAAGCAATCATTGCAAGAACAAGAAGCCCAAAGTTCACGCCATAATCACATCTACCATGAACGTGATGTTGTTGAAGCACGTTTGATTGCCGACTATTTTGCTGATGACCCAAAATATCCCGATTACTATTTTAGATGTCGATATCGTATGAGCCGTAAACTATTTTTAGAAATAGTCCAAGGTATTGAAACTTATATTCGAATTGTTCATCATCTTCCCGATTATTTTAACTTCTTTGTAGTCCAACCCGATGTTGCGGGTCAAATGAGCTGTAGTGTTATTATGAAATGCACATCCGCCATACGTCAATTGACATACGGCGTAATACTTGATACATTTGATGAGTATTTACAAATGGGAGAACATTGCGCACACGATTGTCTAGATAATTTTACTATGTGCATTATCCAATTGTATATGCCCGAGTTTTTAAGAAAACCTGACTTGAATGACATTCAAAATTTATACAACGCACATAACACGGTTCATGGGTACCCGGAAATGCTTGGAAGCATTAATTGTATGCACTGTGAATGGACTAATTGTCCGAAAGAATGGCATGGGCAATTTGGGAGAGGTGATAAAAAAATACCCCAACTATAGTGCTTTAAGCCGTTGTGTCATACGATTTGTGGATTTGGCATGCATTTTTGGGGTAGTTGCAGAAAGCTAGAAAGAAGGTTGAATAGTTTTACCGATTAAAAATTTGTTTTAAAACTTTTAGATCGACTTATGTCAATCTATTTTCGTGTGTTAGATATTGATAGTTAGAAAAGCATATAAACTAAACTACGAGATAGAGTTAGAGAAACACAACCACAACACAAGTATTTATAGTGGTTCGGCTACAAGGACTGAATCCTTGCCCTACTCCACTCTCCGATTACCCAACTCGAGAGTTCCGTAAACACTACACAACACAAACTCCTTTCACCGGCGGAGAAGCCTTCACAACGTCGCTTACACTTTATCCGGTACAAAGCTAAAGACCGGGTTCTTCACACAAGGTAGAACCAAACCTTCGTCGCCTACACTTTTTCCGGTACAAGGCTAGATACCAGGTTCCATTACAATGGAGGAACCATAACCTGATCAACACCTACTTTCACAACACATCATAAGGACAAGCGTCCTACTACACCGATCTACACAACACAACTATGACACCCTTGAGAAGAAAGAAAAACAAGAAACACTTCTGTGATCTTGTGGAGATGAAGAATCCTACCAACCCATGTCTTGAGCGTGCAAGTCTTCTAAAGGTCGTGATCTCGCCTTTAAGAGGAACCTAGAGAATCACTAACAGAAAAGCTACATAGAAGATCATTAGATCTGAGATTAGAGAACTTAAAACATAGAGAGAAAATGTGTCTAAATGGGGTGAGAAACAAGAGAGAGATTGTTCACTATTTATAGGCGAAACTGGTTACTATTCACCTAGATCCGGCGGATCCCTAAGTGTAAAGCCAGGAATCCGGCCATTTGGTAGTACCAGTCCAGATTTTGGGTTACAATTCCGGGTTTTGGGTTATGGGTTAAGGTCCATGGGTCATGTGATGTCATGCATGATGTAAAAGACATCTTGGGTCATGGATATGGACTTTGGGTCATGGGTTATGGGTTTTACCGATTTTTTGTGTCATGCATGATGTCATGCAATGGGTCAAGAGTTTTGGGTCATGGTTATGGACTTGGGTTTTGGGTCATGGATGGTCCAAGTCTTTACTAGTTTATTTTGGTTAGTTTCTACTTACGTATTTTTATAAAAATGTAAGTAACAAAAGTTACCTAAGTGTTTTATAAAATTAGTTTTGGTTTTATGCAAACTATTTAACTAAACATGTTTAAAGGTTTATTGAAATAAGTTAGTAAACTTTTGGCTCAAAGTTTTATGTATTTTATTTATTTCGTTAAAATGATTTTACGTTTATTATTGACAAAACATAAGAAGATCGTAAAATGTAAATAAACGTTTTTATGGTTTATTTGTATTAACAATAGTGGTGCGAATAACGATCTTACCGTTTTGAATAATTATACGTTATTCGACAACCTTCTTGATGACATCGCCCTCGTGGCTCCGTTTGAAGTAAACAGAGTTACATTTCAAAAAGGGTATTACCTAGCTAACAGGATTTGCCCACAGTGGGCAGCTTTTGTCAATTCATTTTCGGTTGCAAATTTTGAGAAAAATGTCATACTTAAACGGCGAAAAGAAAGTGCTCGAAAAGACGTTGAAAGAGCTTTTGGTGTCTGATGACGTACCCTCCGAATTGGCTCGTAGGCCTCCTCTCCGAGTTCGCTGGGATCTATTCCCACTAAATATGTAAAGGCCTTTGAAAAGGTCCTTATGGCGTAAAACCATCTTTACGATGGTTACCAATATGGGAATTCGCCAACCGAAGCACAACGCCCTTCGGGGTGTGCCCTTCATGAATACTGGCTCAGAGAACATCTCTGACCAAGTCAAACCCATGTTCAAATCCCTGTCAAAGCTTTCCCGCCAAGATAGGGATCGTGGTACACAACCCCCTGCAATCCCCTTGAAGCGCGGGACTCCCCCACGTTCAGCGATTACAATGAGAGAGTGTAACTGCCCATTTCTATCACCTATAAATAGATGGGCATAACACTCAGGTATAGATAGACTTTTCACACACATATACTTCATACTTACTATCATACACACATACTTACTCTCACGCCGGAGGTGATTCGCAGGGTCAAACCTCTGCGCTTCACTTAACGTAGTGTTTCCATTTGTGTTGACACAGGTTACTTACAGCCTGGTGACTCATCCTTCATCAACATACTCTTCGATCACCATCAAATCCTGGTAGTGCTGATTATTGCATAATCAGTGTCATACCAGGACGTTGGCATAATATAAGTCAACCGGCACGTTCTTGGAGTATCAACAAGCTACGAAGAACCATGTACACGTGCATCATATTGCATAACATAATTCATTAACATTAATTCATGTGTGTTTTACAGAGGATAATAAAAAACTACCCGAAACACAAATATATCCAAAATACCATCAAAACAAAACTACCCTAACCTAACCTAAGATAACTAATTCCAATTTACCCAAAAAGTATTTCTTTTCATGGGCACTCAAGTTAGATTCTAACACTTCAATCTGAAGCGCCATTGCCTGTTTAACATCACGTTTTTGCATATCATTCATCCAACTAAATGTTGAACATGCCACGTGCTGTTTCTAGTACTTCAATTGCTTGTTGCCTTGCTTTTATGGTTGTGGTGAGTTCGAGGCATAGTTGTTTCAATTTTTCTTTGCGTTGCTCGTCTCTTTCGGCTTCTCTACTAACAAGTCAGGTTAAAAACTCTGCCATTCTTGACTCTTGCTCGCGTATAGCAGCCATTTGCAAAGGTATAATTAGGAAATTGGAAAAAATTTATGGGTGGTGTTGCAAAAGTGTCGAGAATGGGTTGATTTAAATACTAGTAAGGAATCGAAGTTGAAAGTTTTAAGGAAATTGGATCAGTTGTTTGATTGAGTTATGATATAGAGTGTGACATAAAAGAGTTAAATGAAGTGTTGTAAGTTATGTCCCTAGGACTAGGGTTGCCTCGGGAAAGTAACTAGGTAAGTGGGTGAGTAGATTGGCGGGAAAAGTGAAAAGACTAAAATACCCCGACATGGTTCTCACACTAACGGAAGAAAATAACGATCGTTAGGCCGAGGGACACAATTGCATGCAAACATCCACAGTAATGGCATAATTTGCAGTTTTATCTTTGAAGTGGCTAAAAATGCATTTTGGACTATACTCACATTTTTTTGCAGTTTACCCTATAAACTAAAATGCTTGAATTTTAAATTTCTTAAGGGCGTATTTGGTTCATGGTATTTTTAGGAATTTAAAGGAAATTTAAATTAAATTTCCATGTCAATCATGTTTGGTTATTTATTTTGAGGCACTTTAAATGCTAAAATCGACATATTAAGAGGGATTTAAATATCTTTGAGTTGTTAAGAAATTTTAAAATCTATAGGGAGAAGTCATAAAGTAGTGGGGATACAAAATTTCAAGACTCATAAATGTCAATATTTTATTTTCCTTTTATCTTTTTCTTTTTTGACAAAATAATGTGAATATATTGATATGGATCTGATGATCCAATTGATACATTGAGATACATTGACATTGACAATAAGAAACTACCATAACCTTCGACCTACCTTGAAAGTAAACAAGCTACTTGACTCAATAAACTACTTGACTTGATGAAAATTGGAACACAACATGACACAAAACAACAGGTAAAACCACTTATCACCATTTAAGAATGCAAATTCATCTTCAACCAAGGAAACCTGCCTGAAGTTGACTTGACGGCGCAACCACTGAACAGAAGAAAATGAAGATGCAACACCTAAAAAGTAGAAACCCGAAAGAAGCGAACCCCGAGAACCGAACTTACCGAACACTGACCCACTTTGGGACGAAATGAATATCTTGGACAAACTGTGTTAGGTCACCTTAATTATATAACACAAGTATAAGAGTAATAAAGACGAGAGAAAGAGATGAAGAGAATGGTTGATCAATTCACGCAAGAGAAATAACAAAGGGTTGCTTGCATTAGTGAAATAACCAACAATATAAAGAGTATGTTACATGAGTATATATAGGAGTGCTAGCTAGGGCAACTCCTTGTTAAGTCTTTCTAGAAGAAATAAACATAATGGCACGGCCCATAGGCCTTCTAATAGGGCCGAGCCTTAAAACAAACTTAAAGGCCTTAATAGAAAAGCAACCTATTACATAAATTATGACCAAGACTTGATAGTAATGAAGTGTGATCCCAACAATCTCCTCCTAAGGATTGGTCATCATAGGTTGATTGACGTCTTCTTTGCTTTTTTGGCTTTGACGTCTAACGTATCTTTGTTCTTTGTTCTTTGTTCTTGTTCTGTGTAATGTGATATTGTAGTGATCTGCCTTTCATCAATGTCTTTTCCATCATGCTTATACTTCTTTAGACTTTGATCTTTGACTTTTGAATGTTTGATTCGATATTTGAATGATACTTGTATTTGAACTTTGAATGACTTACTGGTAGGTATGAGCATGATGGTGGTGGTGGAACTCCCGGTTTCCATAAGTACCTGCATGAAAACAGTTAGCAATAAAACATCTGACACTTACAGGTTCGGACTTCGAGATCATTAACAGCATAATGTGAAAACTTTCTCTAATCCTTGCCAAGGCCGTTTCTGAATCGGATGCCCCCAAGAGGGCTTACACAGGTACACTGAAGTGTATCAACGATTCAGGTGAGCCGCTGAAGTATACCGAAGTATCACTCCACGACTATAGACCGTTTGGGATTGGGTGGCCAATAGTAAGGTCATGAGTTCAGGATCTGGACCGAGCGAAGGTTCATTTTGTTCAATTTGATCATTGTTATCGTCATCAATTGGATCATCAAATGTAACAACTGGGTTAATTTGATCATCATCAAATGTAACAACTGTGTTCATTTGTTCATCTTCTTGAGGAGATACTAATGAATCATTTTGAACAACTTGCTCCTCGTCTGATGCAGATGAAGATGGTGATACAATTTCATGTATTAGACATGTTGTTGGATCAGGTACCTGAGACATACCATCATTATCATACACTGGGCCTGTATCACTCATGTGAAGTTCCTGCATGTTTGCCATTAGCATCACAACTGCATTTGCTTCCAAATCCTCCATGTCATCATCTGAATATGCATTTGCCATGAAGTTGTTTTCTTTGTCAGTTAAAGTGCCCCCTGATTCATCCTTTAGAGCTAGAAGTAGTGCCTGCTTATGAAACTCACTGCCTCTGACTCTAGGTTTGGGACATGCATTAGCCAGATGACCTTTTTTCATTGCAGTTATAGCACTTGACCATAGTATTCCTGGTCCCTGTATTCCCAGGTTCAACCCTTTTTTGTGGAGCACCTGCATTGTTCGTACTCCCACTAGTTGCATTAAACCGTTGTCCACTTCCTGAATTTCCCATATAACCTCCTGTTCTAGGTCTTCCATAAGTATGATTCCGAATTTCAACCCGTCCATCTTGTACAACAGCTTGATTCCTTGTGTTGGATGAGGTGCGGAGACGATTGTTGGATTTGTTAGAGAATTTGCTGAAAGCACGAGCAATGAGTGCAAATCCTTCATTCAAAGAGTTGAATGCATCATCTTCGTCACTGTTTGTATTTGTGTAGAGCATGGTGTCAGTGTTGTCGTAGGGGACTAGTTGATTTTCAGTTGATTGTTGTGTTGAATCATATGGAATGAGTTGAGTGGAAGAGGTTTGTTGAGGATAGTTAAAGTGATGTTGCTGTTGGACATAAGCATGGTTTGACAGTGGAGGTGGAGCAAAGTGAGATTGAGCTATCAGTGCCAATGAGTTTGGAGTTGTAGAAGGTGAATAAGTACCACGAAGAGCTCGATCTTTTTCAACTTCAGACTGATGGTGCTTCAGATAATCATACAACAAACCATAAGATGCATTGTGTAGATTTTTTGCTGCACGAACAAACGTGACATATTTTTGCCAATCTGGACCAAGACAGATGGGAAACTTAGTGTTGATTGCAATCCTTGGTAACTTAATGTTGTGTCTGTCCAAGTCATTGATGATATTTGTGAACCGATGGTAATAAGACTCTAGTGACTCCCCTTATTCAATCATGAACATTGTATATTCGAAGTAGAGTTTGGATTTCATTGTCTTCTTGGTTCAGTTCAGTGCCTTTCATTAAGAAATGGACGTGTTCCCACATATCCTTAGCAGTTTTCTGAGCATCAATGCTTCGGAAAATTGGATAAGGTATTCCCTGAAGAATGTATGACATTGCAAGTTCATTTGCTTCACGATGAAGTATCTGCTCTGCTGTAAGTTGAGCTTCAGGAACAGAGAGCACATTGTCAGGTCTTGGAGGAATAGCAGTTGGATCTCCAGGAACCGTTGTAGTTTCCATTTGGAATGGACCTTCAATTATAGCCTTTTTCATATATTTGCCATGTGGTTTCTTGAGTTCTATGAACCTTAAGAATCGACTTGCCCATTGAACATAATTACCAGGAGTGAGTATAGGAGGTGTGTCAAGTGATCCAGCTTCATGTCTTGATTGTTGACTGCTGATGGCTTTACACATTTGATCAAACCAATGTGGTTGTTTTGCAGGAAGTGGGAAGGATTGCATTGGTTGTTGTTGAGGGGATTGTTGCTGTGAAAAGAATTGATGTTGTTGCATGAATAGTTGTTGTTGAGGATACTGCGGTTGCTGACGATACTGCTATTGCTGAGGATACTGCTGTTGATAATAGTTGAAATAAGGTGGTTGAGACATGATTGTGATTAGTTAACTTGTGTTGTTATGGATCTTGTAGACAATTGAGAAGTGTGTTGTGAGTTATAAAGTTTTGTTTTGGTTAAGTTGGAATTAAGATGATTATTGTTCACTTTCAATTCTGACAAACACTGTTCACATCCAATTCCGACAAACACTGTTCACAGTTTGCCAATTGCGACGAGTTCACTAAATTGCGACAAAGTTACAATTGCGATGGAGTTATCTAATTCCGACAAAGATAGTTGAATTGCGATGGACTTTTCAATTTCGATGGAGCTTGGGAATTGCGATGGACTTTGCAATTGCGACAAAACTTTGCAATTTCGATAAATTATCCGAATTGCGATGGAACTTGGCAATTCCGATGATTTCTCACTAACTTATACAAGATAGGAGATTTCCAAAAAGTTGAAGTATTTTCACAAGCTTGTACAAGCAAGGAATCTACTGAGTATACAATTCCGATAAACTCTTGTTCTTCAATTCCGATAAACCTTGTTCTTCAATTCCGATAAACCCTTATTATCCAATTCCGATAAACCCGCTTTTCCAATTCCGATAGAAAAATAGTTTGATCAAAACACTTTCTTTCAATAAAAAACGATGTTTAAACTGAGTCTCTTTGGATAAAAACGTTTAAAAACACTTAACTGATAAGAAAGTTTCAAGCTTTAACATTTTAAACGAAATTTGAGCAATTTCGATGAAGTGGAAATAAGTAAACCGAATGTAAAAACTATTGTAAATCGAAAATAACTAAACTTTTGACAATGAATCAAACTTCTACACACTATAGAAACTGTTGGTCCCTTAACACTTTACAAGCGCAAAGGAGAAGTGTTAGAAATGAGATTTTGTCACTAAATAACAACTTTTCGCTTCATCAAAAACCAACTCGTAAAGTAAGAAGAAACTACGAACAACTCTTAAACACACAACTCAATGATCTTTAGACGAATGATACCACTTGTTAGGTCACCTTAATTATATAACACAAGTATAAGAGTAATAAAGATGAGAGAAAGAGATGAAGAGAATGGTCGATCAATTCACACAAGAGAAATAACAAAGGGTTGCTTGCATTAGTGAAATAACCAACAATATAAAGAGTATGTTACATGAGTATATATGTAACATCCGGTAATTTTCCAAACCCTTTTCACTAGCCAAATATTTATTTTTGCATCACCTTAGTATTTGAACTTTTCCTGAACTTATTTGAACTTGAGAAACGCGAGATATCTTGAGAAACGTGAACGTTATCCTTTTATTATGTCAGCACAACCTAAAAAGCACGAAACGAATTGAATTTGCCAAATAAATTAACTTCGAGAAAGTTATGCATATTTATACTCGTTTTTATTAGAAAAATCATTTCGAGAACAATGGCGCGAGTTTCATAGTTTTTCGAGTCCGTTTTGTACGTCAAATGGGTCCCACAATGATTATTGTAAAAGTTTCACTAAGTTAACATATATAACCCCCGCCCACCAATTTACTCTACACACCCCTCTATTTTTATTTGTCCACCTTTAGTCCCTACTCTAGTATAAAAGCATTTTTTATTTACTTAATTTACATAAAACACACACACACTCACACACACATATCCTCTCTCTCCCTCCCTCTCGTTCGACCACCACCATCCGACCACCACCGTCGTCTCTGGCCACCACCGTCGCCGAAAAAATTTCCAGCCAACCACCAAATTACACCAAGACGTAGATCAGGCCACCCTGATCATTTCTGGAGAGTTTGAAGACCAACGGGACACGTTTGATCCGTGTTCGAGCACCACCGCCACCACCACCATCACGCCACCACCCACCGCCGCACCCCTACCACCCTCTCTCTTCTTTTTGGTAACTCACGCGCCTCCTACCCCTTTCGTTTCTTTTTAATCCAAAAAACCTAACCCTAACTTTTATATAAAAACATTTTTATTAATAAAAACTTGTTAAATCCTTTTGTTTTTGTTAAAACCGTGTGGATCTACGTTTATACACCACGACTCACACGACTCGTCACTGAGTCGCATGACTCGCCCGAGTTAACTCACGAGTTGAGTTGACTTGGCGTGTTTCTTGGTTATTTTGGAAGTATTGGTTTTTGGTTAAGCTTATTCTTGTGGTTTTGTAGCTTGGTTTGGAATTTGGATCGACTTTGGTCTAGGGACTGTTTAACCGAGAGCCATATGGCTCGTATGGGGTCGAACCATGACTCAAGTGAGTCACGGCGTGGGTTAGGTTTAGTTTAGTTTGTTTGTGAAAGGTCTTGGAGATTGATTTGGATTTGGTTGTGTTTGGATTACGGATAGGATTTGGCTTGGGTTATGGTTGCCGAGAGCCAAATGGTTTGAGTAGGCTCGAACCATGACTCAAGTGAGTCACGGCATGGTCTAGTTGGTTTTGTTTGTGTTGTGGATTGGATTTGGTTTGGTTTTGTGGTTAAGCCGAGAGCCATGAGGCTCGATAGGGTTAAGCCATGACTCGTGGGAGTCACGCCATGGTTGGTTTGGCATTTGGTTTGTAGCCGTGTGTTTTGGCTAAGGGTTGGTTAGTTTTAGTTGTCGAGTAGCATGAGCCGTGACCTAAGAGGGCCACGACTTGTTGGTTTTGAGTTTGTTCGAGACCCTTTAAGGTCTTGGTGTCGAATGAGTCAAGTCGAGACTCAAGGGAGTCTCGACTGCGTAAGACTCGAGGTTAGAAAACCTTGAGTTAGTATCGAGTCGGTTTTGGACTTAGATAAGTCCTTAATGGGTCAAGTATTATTAACTTTGGGCCCGAAAGCCCAAAGAGGGTCCATTAGAGTATTAGTTAATTATTGGGCCGAAGCCCAATACACTTGGGCCATGTATTGTCCTTCATTTTATTGTTTTGTCACTTGTTATTTGTTAGGATTCGATACACTATTAAGGTGGTTAAACCTTTTGTACTTTGTGTATATGATATATTGGGTGAATATGATTAAGTATGCGGAATCTACTTAATCACACTTAGAAGGTTATTATGGTTATGGAAATGGAACAGTTGTGTTTGTTATATGACAATGAACATTGAAAGCTTATCACCATATGATTCAATATTATTAAGATAATAATACGAGTGATCTTGAGTTATCACTAGGGTTACAACCTTGAATCTTATATTTCTATGTCTTGTGATATTGTTTTTGTTCTATGTTCTTGAGAGATATATATTTTTCACTATATTTTTAACACACTTATATCTCTAGACTAAGATCTTTCTTTTATAACATAAGAAAGATCTTTACAATAATGTTAAGTCTTGTCAAACAACTTGCTAGCTTATCTTATGTGTGTCAGAAACTAAGATACAACATGTATCTATGTTTACAACTTGTTCTGTGAGTATAAGATAAAGATTGAGCACATGGAGTAAGATATTATCTATCGTGTATTATTGACTTTTAGTCAACCAGACTTAATATCTTCATCAACCAGACTTAACTCAGATAGTCACCAGAATTAACACTTGACTTAACCACCAGACTTAACTTCAACGACCAGACTTAACCAGCAGATAACCAGCAGACTTAACTTTGGAACTCACCAGATTTAACTCTACTGCTACCAGATTTAATCACTTGAGAGATTTTCCCGATACTTAAACTTCAGAATATTTAATTCCCAACAATCCTCCCCTAAACATGTGAATCCATTTCAACATGTTTCTGAATTAAATTATGGATTGTGAAGATCTTTCAAACACTTCATAGTCAGACCCTTGGACTGAACTTTCTTCTATTCTGAAATATTAATATCTATCTCAGTAACTCATCTGCTTTCTGATCTTTGACTTCAACAATATCAATACACACATCTTTAGGCTTCAAACATTGACCTAAAAGATGGTGCAATTTCCTTGGATAGAGGAATTATAAGAGGCAATGGTGCTGTGTATCTTGGATGATTGTTTCAACAAGTGAAATCATCTATCAGCATGCCTTTGCAAGTGATGAACAAACGTAGTGAACTGAAATTGAAACTGAAAGCTTTCTTTGTTTGACCTAGATAGAACTTTCTCCTTTGGAATGCTTCATCCCTTCTGAATATATATAATACTCCAGAATCAGCTCTATTCTTGTCATTTTCAACTTCCTCATCATCTTGTATGCTCTTGACTTTTCCTCCCTTTCATTGGTTAAACTTCCTTGGGATTTATTTCCTCCCCTGAGATGCAAATAACATTTCCTCCCCTGTTTGGAAGATCTCTCACAATGTATCTCTCCCCATCATCTGAGCTATCGATTAGAACTTGTTATCAGACAATATTGTACATGTAGCCATCAATTCCTTAAGAGTTTAATTTGCTGCCCTCATCACTTCTAGGTGTGTTAACTCCTATGAGAGGTGATTCATGGGGCAATAACTTATAATCCATCAGTTGATGGTTTTCTGAGACATTTTTTATTCCAAAAATCCTTTAAAGAAATTTTTTGACTTTTAGTAGTATGCATATGATTTTATTATGAAAAATCATACTGCTTTCAACCATTTTGAAGGGATTAAGTGTATAACAGACACTTAATCAAGATTTCGGTTTAATGCAACCTCTGGTTGTGTGAGAACCAATGTTTTCAGTTATAAATAACTGCCTGTGTAAAGATAAACCTATTCAAAAGGCTTTCTTGACAGGGTTTCCATCTCATAGCAATTGTTGCCTCTAACACAAGTGTTAGATTCACTTTTACTAGTTGTTCTTTTTATCAGATGTCCTTAGACTTGCTCATTTACTTAAAAGTATAAAATGATAGAAAGTGAGTTGAATCAGTTACTGTCTGATCAACTAAGTCATCAATTCAATGTGAAATATGATAACCAGGTTTCAAGAAAGTAGTTTTAAAGAATTAATAAACTTAGGTATAAACCTTTGTTAAGAATTTCCAAACTCAGTCCATCATAAACCTGTTATGTAAGCAACTGATATAACATTCTGCTGCTTCCATTTCACTTGAAAACTTCCTTTGTGCTCAAATGTTCATACCTGAAATTGTTAGTCTAAAACCAAAAGAACAATGTACAAAGTACTTGTCTTATATTAGAATAAACATATGACTAACTGTATGAAATAACACAATTTTAAAGTAATAGCTAGTACAAATTTACAAAGACAACAGTACAAACAAAAATTGAACTACCAGACTTAATTGGGTAACCACTAGAATTAACTGAGTAATCACCAGAATTAACCACACTGGTATATAAAAACACATAGATTGAAAAATTTAAGTATTAAGCATTCCAATACTTGCTACCAAGTACTGAAACCTTCCAACATCAAAAGCTTTTGTTAGCAGATCTGAAAAATTATGTTCTGAAGCAATTTTCATTACTTGAATTAACTTTTTCTCATTGCAATCTCTAATAAAATGATGTCTAATTTCAATGTGTTTTGTTTTAGAATGTTGTACCGGATTTTTAATAATGCAAATTGTACTACTATTATCAATATAAATGACAGTGTTCATAAAATTGTACCCATAGTCAAGAAGTTGGTTTTGAAGCCACAAGACTTGAGCACAGCAACTTGCAGCAGCTACATATTCAGCTTCAGTTGTTGAAGTAGCCACAGTTGTTTGCTTCTTACACTGCCATGAGATAAGTCTACATCCAAGGAATTGACATCCTCCAGTTGTTGACTTTCTGTCCAAGCTAGCACCAACATAATCACTATCCGAAAATGCTACCAAATCAAAAGGTGATTCCCTTGAATACCATAGACCCAACCTAGGTTGACCCTTGAGATATCTAAAAATCCTCTTGACTGTTGTTAAATGAGAAACCTTTGGAGTTACTTGAAATCTTGCACAAGCACAAACAGAGAACATGATGTCAGGTCTTGATGATGTGAGATGCATCAAAGATCCTATCATAGATCTGTATGTGTGTACATCCACATTTTCTCCATCTAAATCTTTTGGAAGTTGTTTCTCAGAATCCATTGGTGTGCTTGCCATTTTTGAATCAGCAAAGTTGAACTTTCTAAGTATCTCAGCAACATATTTATCTTGACTAATAAATATGCCTTCATATGACTGTTTAACTTGCAAACCCAAAAAGAATGTAAGTTCCCCCATGGAACTCATCTGAAACTTATCATGCATAAGCTTCTCAAACTCCAAACACATCTCCTTCCTTGTAGATCCAAAGATAATTTCATCCACATACACCTGCACTAACAGAAGATCCTTCTTGTGCTGTTTGATGAAAAGTGTCTGATCAATCTTTCCTCTTTGAAATCCATTCTCTTTTAAATAGGAAGCCAGTGTTTCATACCAAGCTCTAGGTGCCTGATGAAGGCCATAAAGAGCTTTTACAACTCTGTACACTTTGTCTGGATGGTCAAGATCAATGAACCCTGGAGGTTGTGAGACATACACCTCTTCTTCAATTGTGCCATATAGAAATGCACTCTTGACATCCATTTGGTAAACTATGAAGCCTAAAAATGAAGCATAAGCTAAGAAAAGCCTAATTGCCTCAAGTCTTGCTACTGGAGCAAAAACTTCATCATAGTCTATACCTTCTTGTTGTGTGTACCCTTGGGCTACTAATCTAGCCTTATTCCTAATCACTATTCCCCTTTCATCCCTTTTATTCTTGAAAACCCATCTAGTGCCAATTACCTTTGCATCCTTAGGTAAATCAACTAGCACCCAAATTTTCTGAATCTTGAACTGAAGAAGCTCTTCTTGCATAGCTTCTACCCAGCTAGAATCATCTAAGGCTTTCAGAATGTTCTTTGGTTCAGCTTGTGAGAGAAAACATACAAACAAGCAAGAGTTTGAAAACTCATGCTGTTTTGAAGCATAAAGGGCATCAAGAAGCCCTTGTTGGTCTGAAGACATCAGTTGTTGTCTTGTCTTCACCCCTAATTGTACATCTCCTATCACATTTTCTAGGGAGTGGACCTTGTGAATTCTGGTTTGTGGTGTAAGTGGAACATGATAGTTTGGTGGGAGATTGCTCAAATCCACCTCATCGTCTGTTAATTCTGCTTTCTTTGTTAAGTCTGTTTCAGCAGCATTATCAACAGCAGAACTATTTTCTTGTTCCTTTGTTCCATCTTCTTTGCTTTCATCTTCAACATCTTTTTTAGCTTTACCAGAAGAAGATTCACCAATTGTTGAAGTTGATTCCACACTTGTACTTGACCATATTGGCATCCAAACATGATCTTGGTTTGTCTCCTTTTCTAACCTTGCCTCATCTGTTGCTTGTGAACCTGAAAAATCATTAGTTTTTGCAACAACAGGCACATAATTCATTGATTTGGTTAGAGTTTCAAGATCAAATAGCCATTTTGGTCCTTGACCTTCTACATTGGATTTATCTTCCAAAAACTCCACATGTAGATTTTCTTCTACAATCCTAGTTCTTGTGTTGTATACTCTAAATGCTTTGCTATTAAGAGAATATCCAACAAAGAAACCTTCATCTGCTTTACCATCGAATTTTCCTAAATGGTCTAAGGTATTGAGAATAGTCACATGACATCCAAAAGGTCTAAGAAATCCTATTGCAGGAGTTCTACCTCTAAAAAGTTCATATGATGTCTTATTGTGAGGCTATACAACTAAAACTCTATTTTGAACATAGCAAGTAGTGTTGACTGCTTCAGCCCAAAAAGTTATAGGTAGCTTAGAATCAGCTAACATAGTTCTAGCAGCTTCAATTAGTGTTCTATTCTTTCTCTCAACAACACCATTCTGTTGTGGAGTTCTAGCAACACTAAATTCTCTCCTAATACCTTTTTGTTTGCAGAAATCATCCATAACTCTATTCTTAAACTCTGTCCCATTATTACATCTAATGAATTTCACTTTCTTGTCTACTTGGTTTTCTATCTGTGTAATGAATGTCTTAAGAATGCTAGAAGTTTCATCCTTAGAACCTAAAAAGAAAACCCATGTAAATCTGGTATAGTCATCAATTATAACAAGACAATATCTCTTATGCATTATACTACTTACTGAAACAGGTCCAAATAAGTCCATATGAAGCATAAACAATGATTGATTGATAGAGTTAAAAATCTTGGGCTTACAAGTGGCTTTGTGTTGTTTGCCTTTAAGACAAGCAATGCATGTTTGATCATTTTCAAATCTTTTGTGAGGTAAACCTCTTACCAAACCATTCTTAACAATTTTATTTATGGTTTTGAAATTAATATGACCAAGCCTTCTATGCCATTTCATTGACTCATCCAATGTGGCCTTTGCAACAAGACAAGTTAAATCCTTTTTGGGAACAATGTTCTTCATGTCAACACTGTACATATTGCCCTTTCTAGGAATTTTAAGAAGTACTTGACTTTCATCAGGCATCTTAAAATCAGGAGAAAGTACAAGACATTCAATCTCACAGAAAAGAACTTTGTTCTTTTTGTCACACATTTGTGAGACATTAAAAAGATTATAATTTAGCTCTTGTACATAGTACACATCTTCAAAATCTAAATTTCCAGTTTTAATGGTACCTTTACCAGAAATTTTGCCACCAACACCTCCTCCAAAGGTAACATAGCCACCATCTAATGTTTGAAAATCAAAAAGATAGGACTTGTTGCCTGTCATGTGCCTAGAACATCCACTATCTGAGTATCCTTGATCCTCTTGTTGATCAATTGAATGTTCCTGCACAGAAATGAGAAGTATTAGTTTCTTTTTGGGACCCAAGCCATTACTGACTTGGATCTGCCTCTTGCATCAATGTAATTTAATCTTTTTAGAACAGTTGATGCAACATTGGATTTAGTTGAATTCCAAACCCAACATGCTGAGGCCTTAACAACATTTTCCCTCTTTGCCCAAGCAGCAGACTTAACTACTTGCCTACCAGAATTAACTGCTGGCTTAGCAGAATTAACTACTGGCTTTGTAGTTGTCCCCTTTTGTTTCCAAACTTGTTTTTAGACCACTGCTTTTGTTTGAATGGGCATTTGAATAGACTTTGGTGCATGTTTGTAAGATGTTTTTGCACCCTTAACTGTTGATTTTGGGTAAACAGTCATATATGGTCTAGCAGAATTAACTTTATTAAAGTCAGACTTAACAAAGACTATTTTGGGTTTAGTTCTGTTAACATTAGAACTAGAGTGAAAATGAGATTTAGGTGTTTGCCTTTTGTAGTTCACTCTTTTGTTTTCATACCCAGATACCCAATGGTTGCAGAAAGCTGCAAGATGGTCAAAACTACCACATGTATAACAAGCTTTGTTGTAAAAAGTAAAGTCATCACCTAATTGGTTAGACTTGAGGTTATTCCAATTTCTTTGGTTACCTCTGGGCTTGCTAGTGGATCTGTATTGTTCACAATACCTAACTGGTTGCCTAACATGTTTAATGTTTGATTTAGGCCTATCAGTATCCCTTTTGACCACTTTAGGAACCTTTGTTCCTGCTTTCTTAACTTTTTCAGGTTTAGACATAACCTGTTCATCTTCATCACTATCAGTTGTACTATCCTCAACAACTATAGCATCTCCTTTCTTAACAAAGGACACCTTGTCCTTAGGAAGAGAAGTTTTAATTAAACTCTCACTTACTTTTTCTATCTTAGGACCCTCGGTAGACTTAGAACCATATTCCATAATTGGTTCTTGAAACTCAGCAAAACCTGTGTGTGCTAGGTCAATACCTGGAGGTGAAGGAACACCTCTGTATGGTGGAGGAACAGATTTGTATCCTAAACCAGACTTAGCTTTATTATTTACTTGAGCTTCCCAAATCTTATTAATTCCCTCTGAGGCATAAGCTAAAGCATCTACTGTGATCTTAACATTTTCACTATTATTTAGGGCTTTAGCTAGTGCTGCTCTTTCTGAACAAATTATTTCAGCTTGAAAATCTATTTTTCTTTGAAGAGCATTCAATGCATCAGCAAACTTAGACTCATTTTCTTGATAATGTACAAGTTGTTTTTCAACAACAGATATACCTCTTTTATGATTACCTAAGTTGGCTAATGCATCATATAATTGTTCTAATTGATCATCAAATCTCTTTTTAAGATCTTCATAAGCTTTAAGAGCAGAGCATGATTCAGTACATTTAATAATGGAATTTACCTCTGAATCAGAGAAGGCCATTAGAGCAGTCTCAGTGGCCACCAGTGCAGCATTTGTTGGTGCTTCCACTTCATCAGCCATGAAGCTCCAATCATAGTTGATACCATATATGGCTAGCATAGCCCTTGGTTCTTCAACTGTGATTTCCTTCTTCTTCTCTTGCCTATACCATGTGCTCCTATTGTCCTGCTTCCTTGGGTTTCTACATTCTTTAGCAAAGTGTCCTAACCTGTGACAGTTGAAACACTCTACTTTCTTCTTATCAAACCCAGCAGTTTCATTACCATCAATGGTAATCTGCTTACCAGTTCTCTGCCAGAACTTCTTAGCCCTCATGCTAAGTAAAGCAACCTTCCATTTGATGTCCATCTCTTCCAAATAATTATCATCCAACTGATCAAGATCTTCATGAGTTAGAGGAGAACCACTAGTTTGACTAGACATGAATACATAGAATGCCGGATCTCCAAGTCCTGCAACATTCTTTTGTGAACTAGTAGAAGGACCACCATAGATAGCAGTAGAAACACCTACTTCTTCATCTACCTCATCTGACTTACTAATACTAGGAGATGACAAGAGTGCCACATTTCCAGAACTAGTACTATAGATTCCAGACTTCTTTAGACTTTGTTCAACAATTTTGAAGTTATTGAACAAATCATTGAGTTTCATGACTTCAATGTCTGGTTTGTTCATCCAGACAACCACATGAGTATGGAAGTCATCAGGTAGGCTTCTCAAAAACTTCATGTTGAGATCTTCCTTGGCTATCTCAACACCCAACACAGCTAACTGACTGACAAGCTTATGTAATCTTGAGAACAGCTTATCAAGTGATTCATTGCTATTTGAACTAAAGTTTTCAAATTGTTGTTTTAGCAATGTCTTCTGTGTTTTCTTGGTGGTTTCATTACCACCAAACCATGCACAAATCTCTTCAAAAAGAGTTTTCGCATCTGGATACTTGCTAAAAGATAGCATTTGTTCACCAGGAATGGTCATAAGCAACAAATTTCTTGCCTTTTGATCATTCCTCTTCTGTATCTTTTCATCATTGTTAGATGGTCCAGTATTCCTTCTTCTTTCAGTTTTGCCTTCCAGAATAATATCTGTATAACCTAGTGTAAATGAATCACCATACAGAATGATATCCCAAAGAGCATAATCTTGAACCATAAAATATTGCTCAATTCTCAACCTCCATAACTCAAACTCATTTTGTTTGATCATGGGGAACTTTGCAGCAACATTTGTAGCAGTATCTTGAGCATCCATTTCTTAAGCTTCTTCTTCTAAATCAATAA
Organism: Artemisia tridentata subsp. tridentata; assembly: GCA_021014915.2. NCBI lineage: Eukaryota > Viridiplantae > Streptophyta > Magnoliopsida > Asterales > Asteraceae > Artemisia > Artemisia tridentata. The sequence goes on along the minus strand of CP139501.1, from coordinate 21,267,155 downwards.
TATCAGCCTTTCTCTGAAACCACTTGTTAGGATTCGATACACTGTTAAGGTGGTTAAACCTTTTGTACTTTGTGTATATGATATATTGAGTGAATATGATTAAGTATGCGGAATCTACTTAATCACACTTAGAAGGTTATTATGGTTATGGAAATGGAACAGTTGTGTTTGTTATATGACAATGAACAATGAAAGCTTATCACCAAACGGTTCAATATTATTAAGATAATAATACGAGTGATCTTGAGTTATCACTAGGGTTACAACCTTGAATCTTATATTTCTATGTCTTGTGATATTGTTTTTGTTCTATGTTCTTGAGAGATATATGTTTTGCACTATATTTTTAACAAACTTATATCTCTAGACTAAGATCTTTCTTTTATAACATAAGAAATATCTTTACAATAATGTTAAGTCTTGTCAAACAACTTGCTAGCTTATCTTATGTGTGTCAGAAACTAAGATACAACATATATCTATGTTTACAACTTGTTCTGTGAGTATAAGATAAAGATTGAGCACATGGAGTAAGATATTATCTACCGTGTATTATTGACTTTTAGTCAGCCAGACTTAATATCTTCATCAACCAGACTTAACTCAGATAGTCACCAGAATTAACACTTGACTTAACCACCAGACTTAACTTCAACGACCAGACTTAACCAGTAGACTTAACTTTGGAACTCACCAGATTTAACTCTACTGCTACCAGATTTAATCACTTGAGAGATTTTCTCGATACTTAAACTTCAGAATATTTAATTCCCAACATTATTTATTTGTTTGTCAATGTGGTGTTTCGGATAATTATTTGGATAATATGGTATATGATTTGGACATTGGACTTGGATACGTGTTATAACCTATGCTTGGATGAGAGTTGGACGTTATTGGATTTACAGTATTAGCAGATGGACCTTATGGACGATTTTGGTAATTGAGACAGAAGAGTATGTTAGACTCATAAGAGCTTAACATATTTGGACCTGAACATATACAAAATGGTCGATAAACTTGACAGCTAATATATACACGAATGATAGTGTCCAATTATATATATTTAACTTGTAAAACGTGGCAATAAAACCTATATTCAAGAGTCGTAACGACTTGGAAATGCTTTATAAACGGACGCATCATGCCCAAATTTTGATAAAATCTTTTATAACTTAATCGTTTATGATTACTCAATATCCTAAAAACCTTTTCGAAACTTATACGTTTTCTTCCAAAATCATGATGATTTATCAACTATTTGGGAAATGGGTAAAACACCGAAACAACCTATTGATGTTTTTCGTTCTTGTCATTATTGTTTTATTTTTCTTTTTAATCTTAGTTCTTCTCTCTTTTCGTTATTCTTTCTTCGTATCCGTTTGTGTCTTCCGACTTTTATTATCTTAACATCTCGTATCCACCCGAGTCTTAAACGTTATTTCACTCAAACATCATTGAAATAAAACCTTTTCATTTCAAATACGAGTATTACTTTATAAATCGCTTTAAGGTTTATTGCTGAAACATACTATTCACATATTAGGTTGTGCTGAGGTTTATTTGTCGTGCTATCCCATCTGATCATATTGTGATATCTTATTTCATCTGCTGCTAAGGTGTAATTCGTAGCCCCAACTTTTACTTTTAAATTGTTTATAAACCCATGGGGGAGATACATGATATTTACTTATTTTTATGAGCACAATTGTTTATTGGTATGTTATTCCTGACTGAAATGATAATGCTAAGTACCGTCATTGCCAAAAGCAAGTCCCTCGATCATGAACCATTAATCACTTGCGAGTGAGCGCGATTTTAGTTTATAGGCCTATAGGAATTGACATTCCCACCATGTGGACTAAGGTCGGTCCACATGTGATGTTCTATATTCGAGTTTTACTAGGTATCTGGTAAAGTACCTAGCTTTGGGGGCAACTATTATATTATGAAATTTCGCGGTTACTGTCGACTTACGCCAAGGTTATTGGTGCCAGTTACGGCTTTGTGTGTCATGAGCTTAGCAAAGAATTATTTGACACTTACCCGATATTTGTATTTGTTATATATATCTTCCAGACTTAAAAATCTTGTGCTCAACTATTATTTATTAAACCTATGGATTACACTCAACCTTTGTGTTGACTTTTTAGCATGTTTTATCTCAGGTAATTGATGCATGTTTGTGAGCACTGGGAGTGGCTGAAGACTTTTGATGGCTATCTTGGGCTTTACTATCTATCCCTACTATCTTATCATTTGAACAATCTTTTAAAACTGTGTCTTTTAATTCCGTTGCAAACTATGTTTTATTTCCACTGCAACTCATGTTTGAGAGTCTTTTAGACTCTAAATATTTAATTTTGTATTCGAATGATATGTTTTGTTAAAACGTCTCGTTATGAGATCGTTTTCTATGGATGTGACTGTCTTACCCCTCAAGTAGCACCCCAAGCTCCGTTCCGCTGCCATATTCCGAGTTGGGGGTGTTACAATATATGGGAGTGCTAGCTAGGGCAACTCCTTGTTAAGTCTTTCTAGAAGAAATAAACATAATGGCACGACCCATAGGCCTTCTAATAGGGCCGAGCCTTAAAACAAACTTAAATGCCTTAATAGAAAAGCAACATGTTACATAAATTATGACCAATACTTGATAGTAATGAAGTGTGATCCCAACAAAGTGTGTGAACCAAACATGTAAAGTGATTTTAAAGTACAATTTTAAATTTTAGCACATGTAAATTCTTAGAGGGCATTTGGTTCATATAAATTAAAATGCTTGAATTTTAAATTTTTTGAGAATTTAAATGTGCTAAAATTTAAAATGGGATAATTACAAAAATAGACCAAACAACAAATGGTCTATTCCATACCCCGGTTGCTCAAAAAATGTCCCCAGTTGCCCAAAAAATGGCGATTGTTGCCAAAAAAATACACTGAAAATCCTTTAGTTGCCCAAAAAATTACCGGTTGCCCTGGGCAACAAAATTATTTTCGGATTTCGGGGTGGATAGGGAACCGCCCATTTGTGTTTGGCTCACATACTTTGTCCAAGATATTCATTTCATCTCAAAGTGAGTCCAAGATATTGGACATTTATTAGTCTTGAAATTTTTGTATCCCCACCACTTTCTGACTTGTCCCCACAGATGTTAAAAGTTCTTAGCTACCTAAAGATATTTAGGTGCAGTTTTGTATCCACTTTGGGATTGGGTTTTAATATGATTTGACACTTAAAAGTGTTTGGTTGAAATCCTAAAGTAAATAATCGGGTAGCATACCCATTGATGACGTATGGTCCGGGAAGGATATAAAGGAGCAAGTCCCCTTCCGGGGCTGGAGCAAATCCCCTTCCGGGCTGAGCAATACCCTTCCGGGGCTGGCCCTTCCGGGCTAAATATTTCCCGCCTAAATACGTCGCTATCATGACCTGGGCCCACCAGACAATGATAAATAAGTCCTATAAATAGAAGGCATTGATCACTCTCAATGGTATGATCTCTCTCTCACTAAAACACACACATACCTCTTACTAAACTGACTTGACCATCGGAGGGTGGCTCTGGGGCTTCGGCCCTGGGACCCCTTCTAACCGGTTTATTTCTTGTACTGCAGCAGATATCCAAGATCGGGATGACATGGGACGGCTCAATCTATTGTCAACCTCAGCCCGATGGATTTATGCTTCAACAAGTGGCGCCATCCGTGGGACCGCTACTAAATGCTCGTCCTACCTCACTAAAGGCATCATGTGGGCGAATCTTCTTCACTGTATGTGGAAGTCCATGATGATGTTTGCCCCAAGTCTGATTTGGATACATGGTTTTTACACCTCGAATCATCTTTGGCTCATATAACTGCCTATCTTAAAAACGAACAAACAACGACGGGTCTACGACTACCCATTCGTGCATCATGTAATCGTTCTGACAAAAACAAATATCGGTGAATGTGAATCTCAAATTCGGTTTTGTAAGTTTTTCACCCTTCTTGTCTCGTTAATCTTCTAACTGCCATGAAACATTTATCTATGTATAAAAAGAAAAAGGAGGCAGCAACCCTTGAACACCCTCAAAACAAGCATAATATTGATTTGCATAATTACATATGCGAGTACCATGCTTACATGTACGTATACTAAAGTGGGTAGGGTCCTAAATATAATTAAATCCTCTTGCTTCAAAATATACATGTTGTTATGCACACATTACAAGTTGCTATAGCTTGGTTTGCACAAAACGTGGCCTACATTTGTTGACTACTTGTCCAAATACAACAATAAAGTCGACAATAAAGTCCGGTTACAATAAAGTCGACAAGTTGCTTTATCACTCCACTGAAAACTTTATCATAAAGTCAATGGGATGTACTGTGCAATCAACTGACAACTTTATCCTACACATGAGTTTAGTCAAACTTACTGTACAACTGACAACTTTATTATAACATTTATTGACTTCTTGTCGCCACTCCCAAAACTAAAACCCCTTCCGCGGATGAAGGTGTTTAGAGCTTCCAAAATGCAGTGCCCCATAAAGTAATACATTATGAATGTACAAACTTTAATACATAAAGCACATATCATATACAAATTATGGTACCAAGTGGAAAACAGCTGTGATTTTTCTTAAGGTCAAAGTGATAGTGACATGTATCTTCTTAAAATGAATTAAGTACAAACTTTGTCATAACGTCACATCCTCACTCAGAGTAGTGTACCCCTATGTCAAATCTGACACACTAGGCGGACTTTAAACATTACGTGGGCCTGTATGGTTGGATGCTTTGGGGAGCTGCGGAACTCCGCATGTTCGATCCTGATCATCTTTTTTGCTACCAGTTAACCAAAATAACAATAGCCACATTGCATACCATCATTGTGAAAACTAGCTTTCATAAGCAAAGGCTACCCACGGGTTTGCTAATGTACACCATCATTTGCTTATTTACCTCTCTAACCTCTGATCACGTATTGATCTTTCAATTGGTTGTTACCTTCTTATTTTACTCATTTCAACTTGGTGATGTACATTTTTCAATTCACAATGTATTGTTCATCACCCCTAGGGAAGTTTTTGGTAAATTGTATACTGTCGGAAATCCAATATTCGTAACCTCCGGTCACTACATTCTCAAGAATGACTTCCCTTGAACTTTAATTCTCAAGTCCGTCTACCCATGGTAATGTAGCAATCTACATCTTGGTCTAAACTTCGTGAGTTCGGACTCCGCGGCTAACTGGTCCGACCTTAAAGCTCCGTTCGGACGGAGACGCATAAATAATGACAGCTCCGGAACTATAACCATTGAGCTCCGGAACGAAATGCTCAAGGCATCAATGACACCCACTAGCGGACGGCTCATCATTTCGAAGATGAATCTACCTCTGCCGTCCTCTTTTAAATACCGCGGATGTTTTTTAACATCCACCACTTTTCCGATGCTAAGGTCCAGCCCAACCATGTCCATATAACATCCGCGGAAACACTATATAGGCCGCGGATCCCAACTATTCGGTTCCCCATATCTCTAATCCCAACCGTTACCACCTTTACCGGTGCCGGGATCCGGATTCCGCCATTACCGATGATAAGCGCCGGATATTGTTTTCACAACCAGGCGAACCGCTTACTTATAAATCAATCTTGAACTCCGGATGACATATCTCCGGTTCGGTGTTCCAACTACACTCTTGTTAACACCTCCGCACAACACAGCGTAGAGACCAAAAATGATCATAACCCCTGATATCTTTTTTTTAATAAGTCTCCGGATTTTTCATCCCAACCTTAGCCACCTTTACTGGTGCTAAAATCCGGACTTCACCAACTCTGATGCCAATCTCCGGACATTATTTTTACGACCGGGCAAAACGCTAGTTGGAATCCCACTGCTCTATCTGCTGATGTTTCAACATACCCGTCGCTCATACTTAAAAATTAAATTTCGTCCGCGACCTGGTTACTTATAACTCGTAGGTCATCTTACTATTAAGTGGCCACAACCACCAAAACTTACCTCGTAACACCATCATGACTACCGTTATTTCGGAGACGGGCCTGACTCCGTTGTCCATTCGATGGTTCATTAAATTTTTGAAGCTAACCGCCATGACTTTTACTGGTGGTGAACTCCAGACATCATTTTTCGCATCCCGACATAATACTTGGCGTATGTGAACCATGGTCCGCTGGACCCCAACCAACATCATGAGCCGCGGAACCTCTATCCACACAAGCAGTTTTTATAAGGTCCGGTCGCCAGCTTAACGGACCTTTCATCCGATATTGACTTTTCCAAAATTACCACTTTCTTTCTCTTTTACACATGATCATACATGTGTGTCTCTTTTTAGCTAGTGAAATATGAAAGTTTTTAGCTGCTGAAATATGGAAGAGAAACAAATCTTATACCAAGTATATGGAGATAAGAAAGAGGCGTGGAAGACTCACTTCCACAAAAGATTTGCAATCTTTATCTTTTAAACATAAATAGTGACATACATTGATTTATACATTGACTTATATTGTAAAATAACCCCTGCGTGGCAGTGGCTTTGTGAATCATGAAAAAAAATGACCCTACGTGTCATACACGATTTATATTATAAAATAATCAATGAAAGGTACCACTTCTAATTGGTATCCAAAATGTTTAAGTGATTAATGGACTTCCGCAGTCCAGACACTACGCGTAAACAAATACCTCAATGTCCCATATTTGAAATATTGTGCGAGGTTAACCTTTGAGGTCCGCACATCGCATATAAACGAATATTTCGTATCTCATATCTAAAATACATATAACACATTTGTTAATATTTGAAATGAGATAACACAATAAAAGTTTTATGCTACTAATAAAACATAGTAGTACCATTAAACTTGAGAGGACCTAAGACACACGGTTAAGGTGGTTAAACCTTGTATACTTTGTGTGTAAGATATATTGAGTTAATATGATTAAGCACGCGGAATTTACTTAACCACACTTAGAAGGTTATGTATGTTATGGAAATGGAAGAATTATGTTTGTTACTTAACAATGAACAAAGAAAGTTTATCACTAAACGATTCAATATTATTCAAAATAATACGAGTGATCTTGTGTTTATCACTAGGGTTACAAAACCTTGAATCTTATGTTACAACTTGTGATTTGTGTTTGTTCTATGTCTTAACAGTTATGAGTTTATAATTATGCATGTGTGTCCACAATATCCAAGTCTAAGATCTCTTTTATAGTTCAAGAGATCTTTACAAATTGCTTAAAGTCTTGACGACTTACTTGGTTAACTTATGCTTATTGTGTGTCAGTACATAAGATACAACATGTATCTATGTATACAACTTGTTAACTAAGCACATGGAGTAAGATATTATCTACCATATATGTTTGACCAAAATACAATAAATATCTTTTCGATCTTATCCTTGAAGTAGCTTTATGACTCACTGATCAGCAGTACCATTCTCTACTAGCAGTACCTTCTACTTGAACTAGCAGTACCTTCTTGTTCTGGCAGTACCTTGATGTACTAGCAGTACCTTGATCATGAACTAGCAGTACCTTTGACTTAGAGTAAATTCTAATACTCTAACTTCAGAATATTTAATTCCCAACAATCCTCCCCTAAACATGTGAATCATTTCAAACATGTTTTCTGAATTAAATGAGGACTTGAGAAGATCTTTCAAACACTTCATGAATCTGAACTATTCTTTTTATTCTGAACTATTCTGCTTTGTTCTTCTTTGACTTCAGCAATATCAAAACATTGTACCAAAAGATGGTGCAATTTCCTTGGATGGAGGAATTGTAAGAGGCAATGATGCTGTGTATCTTGGATGCTTGTTTCAACAAGTGAAATCATCTAACCAGCATGTCTTTGAAGTGAAATTGAAACTTTTCTTCGTTTGATCTAGATAGAACTTTCTCCTTTAGGAATGCTTCATCCCTTCTAGATATTTGATCTGTTCTAATCATTTTCAACCTCTACATCATCTTGTATGCTCTTGTCTTTTCCTTCCATATATTGGTTTATTCTTCCTTTTCTGGGCAATTATTTCCTTCCCTGAGATTGTTACCTCCCCTGAAGCAAATAACTTTTGTTTCCTCCCCTTGTTTGGAAGATCTCACTATGTACCTTTGACTGATCTATCAATATGTAACTTTTGTTGTCAGACAATATTGTACATGAAGCCATCAATTCATTAAAAGTTTAAGTTGCTGTCCTCATCACTTCTAGGTGTGTTAACTCCTATGAGAGGTGAATCAGTGGACATTTTGATTCATGATCCATCAATGGATGGTTTTTGTGAATCTCTTGAAAATCCTTGTTTAAGAAATCATTTGACTTAGTAGTATGTTCATGATTTTAGAATTGAAAAATCATACTACTTCCAACCATTTTGAAAGAATCAAGTGTATAACAGACACTTAATTAAAATTTCGGTTTAAAGCAACCTCTGGTTGTGTGAGAACCAATGTTTTTCAGTTATAAATAACTGCCTGTGTAAAGATAAATCTATTCAAAAGAT